>LQRL01157252.1:3798-17113 GCA_001703475.1 Hydroides elegans
TTGAAAACGGGTTTTTGAAATTCCCAAATTCTCCCTGGTTTACCCTGACGCTGGTCACCATGTAATTGTACTTGTATTTGTATTATGTTTGATTACTAATCGAAAATCGTTATATCTAAATATTACTAGATTCTTACATGTTTGTCCCCACAACGTAGTCCTCACAACATCGCGATATACGTGCAACCTTTCTCTATGTGCCTACGCGTAAGTCCAAATTCACCATTTTTCGAAAATTCGCCAAAATTCAAATTTATGAGATTTTTCAATAATATGCCAAAAGTGTTTGAATTAACATCAATGGAAAATGTCAGAAAAACATAAGCTCAGGAACTCCCGAATCTATTGCTGTATTGAGTATAAACCATACCAGCACCCCATCTTATATCTAATATCATAATTCAACGCATACATCATGTATTGATATATTAGTACCATAATTAAAAATTTGCAAGGTTCTGTGCTTATTTAGGAAACAACTTTTGAAGATAGAGACAGCTTTTAAACTCACGCGGCGCACTGCAATTTGGAAAGTTTATTAAAAATCAAGCCAAATGAGCGCTATTTTGCCCTCAGTATTCCTCATTGGGTAAAAAAATAATTTAAAAAATATGATCAAAATCACAAAAATAAAAGTGATTTTTGTACTAAAATAAAAATAAAGGTTTATTTGGGGATTTTGGGGTTTTCAAATATTTTTTGGGGTCCTCTAAAAAAATAAAGACAAATTTGGTTTTTTTTTCATGGTGACTTGAAACCCTGCATGTGAATACAAATATCAAACAATTTTTCCCTGATTTCCCTGATTCACTCAAATTAAATTTCCTGATTTTTCCCGGATTTTTCCTCAAATTTCGATATTCCCTGATTTTATTTTGGCTAAAAAAAAATCCCTGATTTTTCCCTGATTTCCCTGATTGGTGGTCATCCTGTTTTAATGTGGTCAAAGGTTTCATACAAAAGTGACACGGACAAAGTGATGTGGAAATATCCCAATTTTTTACAAGTTCGGAACCCTGATTGTTTTGCCGATCAAACTGAGCCTCGGCGCCCGACACCTGCAATATATATTCTTTTACTGTATAAGATTCCATAATTTAGTGTAAAGGTTTCATTCAAAAGTGCTGCAGACCAAGTTTTGTGAAAGTACACCTAGAATTCTACTTATCCAAATTCCTCGAAGTTCAAATCCCCATTTCTTCGACATGTTTCGGTCGGTCAAACAAAACCTAGACGTTGCACATCTGCAATAAATATTCTCTCATTGTGAAAGGTTTCAGAACGCTAGGAATAGGGTCTTGAAACCTAAGTGCCGCGAACAAAGTGCCGTTAAAAATTCAAATTTTGTCTGCTAGACACATATTATTTCAGCATTTTTTATGTTGATCAAAATAAAACCTCAGCGTTGCACATATGTAATATATATATTCGATCAATGTTTATTTTAGAGCTCTAGAGCAAAGACTTCACACTAAAGTGCTGCGGAAAAACATGTATATCTCAAATGTTACCGGACAGAGAGACCGAATGTGGGAAAGCAACAACCCTTAGCGATATTTGTTGGCTGTGTGCTAAATAAGGATCAAATTTAGGCATGCGTCATTGGACAGACTCCTTCAGCAGGTTCTGCAACATTAAGGGAGACGCGAACCACGGCCAATTATATTCGAATTGTTTAAGTTCACGTAATGAATCAAATATAAAGAGTTCGCGCCGAAGGCGCGCGAAAATTTTCCCAACTTTTAAGCAGAGATCTTTTTAAAATCAAGAAAAAAACCCTAAAAAAATAATAAAATACGAAAAAAAAGTATAAAAAAAGTATAGCTCGAAAAAAAGTATGTTTTTGTGGAAAAAAAAAGTATCAGGCTAAAAAAAAGTATAATACTTTTTTAAAAGTATGATCTGGCAGCCCTGCAAAAGAAAAGGTTTGAACAAATGTGAGAAAATTTGAAGAAACTAGCCTATGAATCTACAGATATATTTTACGAAAAAATACCATTTATCGATCTCTATCAAGAAATAATGATATGGTTTATCAAAATAATGTAGTAAAAACTCTCTTATAAACCATTGGATAGTTTTTTTTTTAAATATTTTTTTTCGAACATCTTATTTAAACCATGATGTATTGCATGCACCAAAGTAATAAATTGCATTTATTTTCACGCCTCATCTCAAATGTTATGTAGAGTTTTTTTTAATCAAATCGTTCCAACTAACTTTGATTCTTTACTTTATGTTGAACTTTAAATAAGTCACATGGCGTTGAATTCTGATTATTCCTCAACTTTCACATCAAAATAATGAGAATAATAATCATTAGAAGACGAAATTCAATATGACATCTTATCACATTACTAATTACATCTCCAGAGAATCGACATAATAACAACTCTGTGTTTGAGCAAAACAATAAATTGAAAACAGTGTTTTTAAACTGTTATCATTACAACGCTATTCTATAAATTTTAAACAATTGATACAATTGATTTATTTCAGAGAAGCGTAACTATAAGATAACCAATTATAATGCCAATCCGATTATTTATTCTATGAAGTTACATGGCAACTTCGCCTTACGTATTGGGTTGACAAAATTAGCCAAACTGATACATTAACAAACAGAGTAAACTAAAAGCTATCTAAAGCCATTGCAGGTGATTAGTTTGCCAGAATAAACCAGATCTATTTTTACCGATATCCTTAGCATTCATCAACGTAACATAAGCACCTTTAAAGGCGTTCAACTACAATAATTTAACAAACGGGTAAAGCGCAATTTTCACCGCCACGCAGTGTCGCTTACTCATATGCACAGCTAAACCGAACAAGCGACGTTGAACGACGCCGATGAATAGGGGTCAGCAAACGTCTTGGGAACCGGGGTTGGATAAGCCGTCACGTACATATGACTATGAGTTGTTCATATGACTCTATTTGTGTGCGAATGGCTTGAGGTACTTGAAGTTGATGAAGGAGCTCTGCGCCTGCTTCTCCAGTGCGGCCAGCTCCTTGACGGCCGGCGCCAGCATCTCCACGTGGCCCTTGTAGCCACTTCCTGTCAACATACAGAAAGACATGTGAGGGATTGGGAGTAAATGGGAAATGGACGGTGGCGATAGAAAAGGGGTCGGGTGGCCACAAATGGCCGGATGGTTAAATGACCTGACCATGTCTAATATTGACGTATGGGAAACAGAAAGCTTTTTACAATATAGGTTCGTTCGCATGATCTCTTTTCTTGTACCAACTAACATTAATTAATGAAGTAGTCCCAAAGTGTAATATACTTTACTATATAACTGGTCATCAAAAAGCATGTCTTCGATGGACATCCGGTGCATCTCCATTAATGTATCCGGTTGTTCACGTGCATTTAATGAGTCATTCTATCGGTTATTAAATTTGCGTGCAGCAAAGGTGAGAATTAAAATATCCTGTTATAAAAGATAAAAGGTTTAATCAAATCTAAAACTTGACTTCAATGACGTCAAAAATATCTTAAGGTGACTAAGTTAACTCAAAGGGCAAATAAACAATCACATGTACTCTTTATAATTTGTATTTGAATTGAAAATGACTAGGTTTTGAAAACGGACTCGTATGCTTTGGTATTTGGTAAGTTAAATAGCTGTATCACCATGGAGTCAAAACCGGAACTAACCGTAAACTGAATAACATATCATTTCATTTTGTGGAGACTGAGCCCATATCGTGCATCTACTTTATTTAATTAACTTAAGTAAAGCTAGACTAATGACGTTCTGGAAAACCACCATTAAAATAAATAGACAACTGCTTTCCGTTCAGTTTACAAGGGAAGGGACACAAAGCACCTTTAGACATGCAATTCATTAGGACCGAGTCGTAATGACCAAGAGCTGACAAACAAGCGGGTCGAATGGCATCTCGCCATTGCTTAACAGGAGTAACAAGACAAGCGAGACATTGTTTAGTAACCAATGGACGTCGTCTTTAATTCCCTTGAACGATTCAATTACATGACAATGACCGACCGACCCATCCCAGGGTGGTCAACCCATCCATCTGCATCAGAAAAGGAAAAGTTTAGGCATGCGTAAATCATTCGTGGTGGTCCAGAACCTATTAAACTTATAAATGAAATGTTTATATTTATCCTTTATAGATTGAGGGAAAAAGTTATCTATGGATTACTTCTTAGTCGGTGGTCCTGCACAGACTATGTATCTAGAATTTCAAATGCCAGAACGGGTGTCTCATAAAAATATATTACGGGATTAGAACCATTAATCGCTCAAAATCTGCAATAAAACAATAAATGGGTCTAATATTTTGTTTTAAGCTTGATCATCCTTAATAAGAGAAACACTTTTTTTAAACATTTTTTTGTGTGCCGAGTATAATTATAAAACATTTGCTTAATGAGATTTTGGGCCAGTTGTTCTATTCCCCTTCTTGTACTCTACCTTACGATAATGACATTAATGGAAGAGAAATACTATATATACAAAACAAAATCATATTTTTGCTTGTCGTCTAAAAATGGCTTAATAACTGAAGTAATTCATTTTTGTCGACACATCATCATGCGGTTTTGTTTGATAATTAAATACCATACTTTTTCATGTGAAGCCAAAAATGAAAAATGAAATTAAGAGCAAAAATGCGAGCTATTCGTCATGACACAACTGACTTTGTTCCTTCTTTTTCGGTAATCCACTAAAATGTCACTTGGCGCACGAATATCATCCGATTTGTTACTAACATTCACTGTTAACTTTATAAAGATAAACCGATATCAATAAAAAGTTGTAATCACCCCAAGCACATAAAACAAAAGCGAAGGTTGATGAACTCCCTGATTCCCCATATGAACCGCCCATAAGACGGATGACCAGGGCACCTGTCCGACCTCGTCCATCCGTCTCCATGGTTGCAGTCGCCGTCGTCAAGGGTCTCTATAGTTGCTAAGCACATAACTTGCAATCGGGAAACGGCGATCAAAGGGCGTTACACTTTCTTGTTTACAGTGAATCTCATTTCACAGTCTCCATTTTTTACTCTGGTCGCTTCATCAGTCACTCCGTTCGCAATAACTTTGTGACCTGAATCGTCCCGAAGGGGAGGCCGAGAGGGACCCACAGCACATCATGTCGCGATAATCTTACTGATTTGGAGAAATCCTTTGTGGGTAAGCAGAGGAATTATATTTTGTAAAAAGTGATTTTTGAAGTAAATGATCTGATGTCTGGTGAGAGGATGACGAGACGAAAACAAATACTGTTGCGGTTTTTAAGATATGAAATTCCTATTGGGACTTATGTTTACTTGAAGCAAGTGCAGGAAAGGTCTGGACAAAAATATTGGACAAAACAAATATCAAAATCATTCTAGAAAATCCCAAACGATTTTATGGGTATGAATTTATCGACCCGGAATTTAACTATGGTTTTATTTTGGTATTTTTATCTGAAAAAGCAACGTTTAGGCTGCAGGATGTTGTGTGCAATATCCGCGTTTTCGAAACACTGCGAAATCTGTTTAGTAGCATGACAGGTCACGCTATATTTGTGAACATGGCCAAAGTTCTTAGTCTTTTGATACTTGCGACGCATATTATTCATAGCCTCCATACATCTTGATTTTAAGAAAAATAAATTACATAACTTTACGAAACAAAATAGTAGTACAAAACTAAACAGACCTAACCCTAGCGACAATTTGATTCATCAGGGTGATAATCTACCTCGAGGATAAGTCAAAGAGTTCTTTATCGATGCTCTGGTAGCTACCAATTAAGTGAATATCTCTGAAAGGTTTGAACATAAAATTAAAAATACTTGGTAGAACATATTTATATGTTAGATAATGAATTCTATTAATAAAAAATCGAGATATATGTTGTTTGTTGGTATAAATTATTTACTGCACATTGTATTTGTCATCACATCTCAATAACCTTGTAAACAGACATTAAAATTAAGAAAGACATTTTTTTGTTTTGTTTTTTTTTTTTACTTTCGACACAGACACTAGACCCTTGGCTGCCGTGTCACCTTGTTTTTGCAGAAAACTGACAATAATCATTTCCGAGACCAAACTTTTTTTCTCATTTTACATCATATAAAAACGCCAAGACCGATGAGAATGGGTGGAACAAGGGCTTGCAATAACAACTTAGACACTTTACAAATCTGCATTAATGAAACCTTTATCTAACAAAAGCGATTTGATTTATAATACTTTTCCCATGTTTTGATACAAGTCGATAAACGTGTCTGGGCAAGGGATGGTTGTTTTATTCGGATATAACGACCTAACAACATCGGACATCATTGCCATTAAATTGTTGAATCGAGAATTTGCAAACGTCAAAAATGGTCCAGACATTACATACGTCAGCCGGATAACGCGATTACCGAAATCACTCAAATCGCAACAACACCTAATGGTCCTTTAAGGCACCAATCTCTTTCACAAAGATGATGCAAAAGAAAAATCAAATTTAAGGACAATCCTCCAGTAATCCCACATTTATGCCTCAAGTGAATAAAACCTAGAAGCAAGGTTAAAGCGACTTCATTACAGACCAATGGGAGTTCCTTATCCCGGGAAATCTTTGCAATGAAATCCATAGCCAAGCAGATAATCTGATTTATTGGACCCTAAAAACAAAGGAGTCACTTTGCACCTCTTCTGACAGCCTCCTGATTTATAAGGTTGCAAGGCCAAAGAGCTAAATGAGCTGTTTTATGTCCTGTTGGTATAATCATATCAAGTTTGGACTGTGATTGCTGGCGGTCATGAAGCCCTTTTTTTCGACTACAATATAACATTATAAACGGCTTTAAATGTCAAGAAGGGAAATCTACTAAAACATTTTTAAAATGATAAAAACTCATGTGGCTGATCCTCTCAAATATTTCTTCCCAGCCTCAATATAGTGTTAATCATCATAATAAGTCGCAAAGGGAAACCTAAACTTCACGCCATTCGTTTTTTAAAAGGTGAATCATGTGAAAAATAAATCCACTCTTATTTTACTCGACGTTTTCTATTGCAAATTCTCATTACAAAATGCGCACCGACCTTTGTTCTTTTTCTTTTGCCCATACACCACCTTCCCATCGAACTCGTTGGCCTCGACCTTCAGGTTGACGTCCACGTTGTCAATGGTGACGCCCAGGTGGTCCTCGATGTCAGCCAGGTACTGAGAAGAAGAAATAGTTAATTAATTGTCGAGTTTATGAATTAAATTTCAATGAAGCCGCATTTGTATTGGAGGATGACTTACGCGTCATATTGCTCTAAAACGGTGATATAAAAGTGATTATGAAATGTGTCTTTGAAATTGAACTAATTAAAATCTAAAGGTGCATTCTCCTTTAAATGTAGAAATTAATATCGTCTAACATGGCTTCTCTTGTAACTTCAATTACAATACATAGGAATGCACCTCTTGACGAATTCGAAATGAAACGCGACGATTGTTTGAATTCAATTCTTCTCTACCTGTATCACATTTCACTTTTTTTATACAACGCTAATTTTGTTTTACTCAAAGAAACCAAACAGTGAGGCTGGTTACGATTCTTCAAAATAAAGATTAAAGTACATGGTGTATAAAAAATTTGCAACTGAGGTAATATCACATGGTTTGAGTCCTTTTTTTTTTTAAATGAATCATCCATAAATTGCCTGACATATTTTCGAGCTCGTTACGAATACAAATATAAACCAATCACGTTACCATTTCATGACGTACGAGGCATTAGGGGTATATATTTTTTTCAAATCAGGGATCAGCGTTTTGTATCCTAAATACCGATGGTATCTGACTTGATTGCAGTTTGAATCTTCTTTCGCAGTAGAGTAATTAGACTCATTCACAAGAATTAGACCTAGTTTACCAAATTTTTTTTTATAACACTGAAGATATAAACAATTAAATTGATGGTTCTCTGCATAAAGCTTGGGCTAACATATTAAGTCATTTTTTTTTTCTTTTGCAAATGTGTCATATGATCCATAATCGGTGTTTTTATCACTGTAGTAGTACTCACTACATCGTCAGTAAAAGTCAAGCTCCTATCCCAGCTTTTATCGTTAACATACCAGTATGGATAACTATGTAAGAAGCTCTACGTTTCAATATACATGCATAATATTAAATAGCGACCTTATTTTGCATCATTATGAGTTTTAACATTTTAAAAGTTTATATTCGAACATTTAACTACTCACAGACAGATAAATCCACTAGTGTAATAAAGATGTCGGAAACTAATAGTATTATGTTATGAAAAAAAGCTCCTAAGCTTTTTCAACCTCATCTATCACAAAAATACCATTATGAGTTCGATTATTACATACATATTAACATCTAAATGTTAATTGCTCCTCTTAAGTGTTCCCTTCAAATGTGTATTTTTAACTTGTTAAGTGCTAAATGACTCAGTTAATTAAAACATTTCTCAAAATACCCTATCAAAGCGCCATTTCAACCAATTTCACGTCAAATACATCAGAGAGCGTTTTAAGACAGAATCATGATAAAACTAAGTTGAATGCTCGTTGGTTAACGTCTGGTAAACGTGAATGTTTAGCACATCGATACATCCGACTGTAACTAAACTTACTGAAAAAGGTCTTTAAAAAAAGTTGTTTTATACAAGTATTGACAATTGAAGCGTTATTACCTCTGAAAACTCCCGATTTCTTCAGTAAGGCGGTGCCTTCGAAAATACAAAAACTATTTACGATTCAATTTGTCAAGCTCTACCTGACAGAGCTGTGTAGGAGTAGATTTTCTAATTCTGGACATAAGCACCTGTCATTAGTCCCGTCGCTCCTGTCCCGAGTAGTTTGATCTTAGACATATCGTAGGCCAACCAAAGACTGTCTGCGTTAAATCTATCTAGATTACTGTAAAACGGTAATGACGTCTTATTCTATTTTTCTTCTCTCGATCCAAAACGAAAAAGCTTGAGGTTTCTCAAAAAGAGTTTTACATGAACACATAGTTAAAAGTATATGGTATACCGGTAATTCCTATCTTTTTAATCGAACCGCGAGTACCTGTGGTTCGTTGTACCAAATGCAGCAGCCGCCTCGGTCGGTGAGATTCGTGTTGTAGCAGCCTTTGCCTCGGTTGCTGCAGTTGCTATGGTACCACACCTTCTCCTTGACGACGGCGGAGAAAGAGATCGCCAGACCCATCCTGAAAATGAAACAGATTTAATTTATTTAGAAATTGATAAAGAAATTAATTGAGACAAAGACTTAGCGAAGCAAAGGTTCGATATAAGCCTTCGCCCTCGTTCATAGACATATCAGAATATATATAGGCCGAGGAGTTTTGAACATCATTGGTCACCATGGACGAGGCAAAAATTTCGTTGAAAATTAATCCAGTGTGCTAGATATTGGAAGTAAGTAACATATTATCAAAACCACAAAAGAGTTTATGACACACAAAAAAAAAGACAGCAACAGTATTAATAGCAAGAAACGTTTTTCAAACGAATATCAATATACAATATCTATTTAATCTAAAAATGTAAATATATACATTTTTTGTTTTAAATGGTTTAGTCTAATAAGTTGGGCACGATAGAAATGGTAAGGAAAGGACAAATTTGAGACATTGCATATGTTCATAATGTTGTTGAAAAATAGCAATGAGACTAGCTCCAAAACAAGTACTTAAGCTCAATACTAAAACGGCCTTGATTATAGTGATCATAATCGAAATATATGAGAACATCAACTTAATGGCACTATCCCTACAACAGTAAAGCAAATTACGACAAATATCAATGATAACTCGGTTATGTTTCTGTGAAATCGGTGATTCTTAGGTTAAAATCTTGTGATAGATGAATAATTCAATAGTTGCGACTATAAACTAACTTGTATTATTGTAATTACAAAATCATTATTTTGGTTAATATTTATTCTCCGTTTCTTTGTTGTAAGGTTTTCATGACTTTTAGTGGTGAAAAAACAGGGAGAATTATTTATATCAATCCGTCCACAGCGGTTACCAGGACATGTTTTTCCTACCTATTTTCACTCGTCATTTTATAAGGAAGAAGTCGGCTAATAAAGTGATTGTTCCTAAAGTTGCTTGCAGAAAAATGATATGAAACAAACAATTAATCAATCGGGCCTGGGCGTTCAAGTTAAACTATTTTTCCCAATTCTTGCTTAATTTAACTCACTGAGATTATTATATTGAATACAATTATCACATCTGAACTTCTATATTTAAAACAAATATTGAGAGAAATAAGGATTTGATACAATAAGGATCTGGAATAATGTTAAGTGAATATTAAAGGATAACTCTACTTCGTATTACCAGAACTCATGAAACTACTTGTAATTTAAGCGACTTTCGTTGACGATATATTTAAATACACTGTTCGAATTAACAGGCAGGCAATTAATATTTAAAAATATATAATGTACATTGTTGACCAAGGTCGATATGTTCAAAAGCTAATTGAATGCGGAACATCCGTTACAAAATCCTTAATGCGGTACATACATGAACATACAAAGCGAAGATTGATTTGAATCATTAAGGTGACGCCATTATAAACGCGACCTGCCACAGATGCAACTGGGCATTATGTGCATTGCGTCACTTGGTTTTGGGCTCTCCACACTTTTTGCGGGAACGTCTAGTATTTTTATTTGCCATTTAAAGAGACTGGAAACAGAAACATTTATATTAACACGTCGGCATTTGTGAAATGCGAGTGTTTATCCTTTGCAATCTAATATCTTTCATATTATCATGGAGCGCATTCATTCTCTAAAATAAACCTGTGTAGAACAGAGTCCTAAGTTTTATTGCTATAGTTTCGTTTTTAAAACATCAGCTCTGAATAATTCATTCCCTTAAAGGACTTTTGCTTCATTCTATCAGTTAAACAACAGCTCTAAACCGACACAACAATTGTTCCGAAACACACAAAAACTCATGAAATACATTTAAATTACCTCATTTGAATGACATTTGAGCCAAAAGCGAGTCTTAGACTGATTTACGAATGAAAATTTGCCCGCGTTGTGTGAAGGTTTTTGTGGCATTATCAAGTTGTTTAACTAGAAATGTGACTTTTCGAATACGTTTGGCTATCTGCGAGTATACCCATGATTAAAACCATTGGGTGAAGGGGTCGAAGCGGCAGAAGAACTTAGTTACATCAGGATTTTTAGTAGCACTAAGCCAAGTTATTGAGAGAGAGAGAGAGAGAGAGAGAGAAAGAGAGAGAGAGAGAGAGAGATGCAATAGAAACCATGACGCGCCCCACAATAAAAGTACAAGGCGGATAAATATTCGATTTAGACAACAAATTCGTAATTTTACAATGATAATGCATGCAAGACATACTGATACAGCACCATCGAGGTGAAGAACCGTTAGCTCAACGGGTTTCAATAGGCTCAACGGAAATGAGCAGGTTCGAAAGCGATAGAAACATGTCTTAATGTGAAACTTGCATGCCTGGGGTACATCGCAATTATCAATGAGCTGACATCATAAAATTACTGTAAATACGATAAACAAAAATATTCATAAGGGATGTAACAGAAGATCATCAAGGAAGAACACAATGTCACACAATCGTTATTATAAACTGCATGCAATACTAATATTAGTGACAGTCGTAAACAATGCAATCCTTTAAAGAAGTGACAGCCAATTCAACAAATATCCTTCATGTATCATACCATCAGTGGTCTGGAATCTCAGAATATCCGGATCACACATCCTGCGTGAAGCCTAAAGATCCGGTATGGCAGAACACCCGACGGAAAAGAAACAAAAGCAACAAGACCATTCCATTTCATTGGTAAACAAACAGGTCACTTCATCACAATAAAAAATTGCCTGAATGCACGAGCCGTGAATCGTCGACAAAAGGGGGAAATCAAGGCCAGATAATCAAAGAGCTCATTTGCCAGCCCATGTAAGGTCGGAATGGAAACGGAATGAAACGCTGCCAATTGTCCGCCGAAGCCATCGTCACGTAAGCGAACGATGTGTGACGAGGAGGAGGCGTCAAGGTTTATCATTTAGGGGGCGATCGGAAAAAGGGAGATAGACAACGCTGAGAGGATGGCAAAAATACCATTTATATATTAGATCAGGTGCGGATCCAGAAAATTTATCTTATCAGGATGAACCGGGGGGAGCAAATCTATTTTTTGTCTTACATATAAGGGCGAACAGGGGGCGTGCGCCAGGTGCATCCCCTCTAAATCCGCGCATGGGAAGCATTTTGTCTCCTGAAGAAATACGAAAGTAAGCGAATCGGTATTTTGTCCTTTGAAGAAATACGAAAGTAAACGAATTAGCCTTTTATAGATATGACATAATCAGATAATTCATTACGCATGAGGATCAAAGTTGAGTTGAATATTTGTTGTTAACGTCACACGGTTCAATCAAAAATTAATATAATTTTTCCATCAATGGAAATATTGATATAAGTAACTATTAAAGAGAGCAAATAAACTTTGAAGTATTTGATATCATAGCAAATTTAATTAAAATCACGCGCGATTCAAACGTCACAAATATAACCCTGTCCACGTTTAAATCAAACACTTGTAAACAAAACACCTTTGTCATGAGCGAATCATTCATGTTTCTTTGATTCAATGATGTCGTTTATGTTAATTGATACATCTAAGTCGTTTAATATCTCAATTATAGATTTGTGACGAATACCACAATTTGAGAAATTTATGTAGTTATTATCAATTGACACATCCATTAAAAAAAAAACTAAACTAATTGATTTATGATGAAAATCATAATTGCATTATTGTTGTGTTGTAACCGTCTTATGTGCTTATTTTAAGCATCATTGCGCCACTGGCCCCCGTTGCAGAGGGTCTTCCTCCACGATCAGATTGCAACGCGAATAAATTAGGAAGGACCTTGATTGCTCCCTTTACTCTGTCATCTCATCGAGGAGAGTCAATCTATTTCTATGGCTTGTTGTTGGCGCTGATTAAAAGCAAAAAACACCTGGTTCATGGTCAGTTTGGGATACACTGTGGTAGGCAGCGACATGAAAGGGTGGGCTATTAAAGTGCCATATGTAAATCACATACGGCCCAAAAGCAAATGACAATAACCATCAATGTTGCTGTTTTTATGGTCCTTACGTAAACATCTACCTTGCATCGGGAATTAATTAAGTGGATCGTAATAACGTAATTTTCATTAAACAAAGGCCTTCTATAAAAAATGTTTCCCTACATATCTTTATGTTATGTTTTTTTTTTTTTTTTTTTTTTAATTTTATCT
>LQRL01157296.1:27608-41943 GCA_001703475.1 Hydroides elegans
AAATCCGCGCCTGTAAAAAGTTAACATTTTATTAAACCACTTCTATGACGTCATTCCATTGTTCTAAGCGTGAATTAATATTAACGAATTCACTCTGGTCACGGTTCATGGTTTCAACTATCTGCAGTCTGAGACAGAATATATCGATAGAGTATGACCCATTTTTAGGAATGGACGACCTCTTAAGGGGAATCGCGGTGAAATTGGAAAACATTCAAATAACAATTCTGCATGTACATGTAGAAATATTAGCACATTATTTTCATTGAATTATGCGTATTTCGAATCCATGGTACTTAAAAAAGATGAAGATGAATAGTTTCATGTTATAAAATTTGTTGGAATGTGTGTGCAAAAGGTTTGTCTGGAACTAGTGAAAACACAATTTATCGAACAGGTTATCTGTATATTTCAAAATAACAATATATCTTCTAATTAGGAAACTGATATGTCAAAAGAAATATACAGTGATCCTCTTATAATTGAAATGAATTTTTCTAAATAAATTATCAAATATTAAATTATTTAAAACCGATTCCATAGACCAGTGAATGCCATTAACTCGCTGTAGCAAATTGAAATATCAAGGCTCTATCAATTGGAGGGCACTTCACGACCAAATAAGGTGTTCCTCTTTTTTTTTGTAGCTAAAAACATTACATATAAATATGCAAGCCAAATGTGTATCTTCCTTCAACGGTCGTTTCGGCCCTTACATCGACGACCTCCAGAAATGGGCCAGTGGGGTTGATCAAATCCCATTTGGGACCGGTAGGCTTTTGTGCTCTTCTCTCTCGCACCGAATCTATAAGGATGCTTTCTCTGCTTGCACCCCAGTCTCTCAATTTTCTTTCTTTCTCTCCCAATTATGCCTAGCCTCCCCAGCGTTCTCCACACTGACTATGCCGGGAAGCCACGACATCCTAATTCTTCCATCCTTTATCTTGGCATTGTTCTACTAACTCTTGGTACTTCAATTGCTTACGTTCATGAGCTTCATCTACTCTTTCTTCATACGGTACTCTGAGTTCTATTAACACTACTGTCTTTTTGGTTTGTGACCACAACACTATGTCTGGTCGTAGATTCGTAATTGCTATATGCTGAGGGAACGCTAGTTGCCGGTTTACGTCAGCCCGCATTTGCCAGTCGTTACTTGTTGCCAGTATCCCACCTGCCGCAGTTTTCAACTGCTTTCCGCGTGTTGCCTCGGCCTCTCTGACAAAGCTAATGAACTGTGGCCCGTTCACCATACCGACGCTGTGTTGATTTTATATTCGCAGGTCGATGCCGTGTGCTAGGACTTCTAGCACCTTGTCTCGAACGTGTATCTCCCGTCGGCTAAGGCTTTTGTGCAGGCTGACAACACATGCTCGAGCGTCGCTCTCTTCCCGCACAGTTTACACAATGGATCTTCGCTCAATTTCCACGTACAGAGATTTGTTGGAGTGGGCAATATGTCATACACAGAGCTTATGGCAAAGCGAATTCTTCTCGATTCCATTTTCCAGAGCTCATCCCATGGTAGCTTTTTAGCTCGAACCGATTCCCATCTAAGCCAGCTTTCTTGCTTCTTCTGGGCTACTGCCTTGGTCAAACGTGCCTCCTCTTCGCCTTGCCGAACTTCGTCCTGGACTAGTTCTCTTGCTTTGAAGCTGAGATAAACCTACTTCTAGTTATACATACCAGCCCTAGCCGGCCATGCGTAACTGTCCCGATGATCATTTTGTCTGAGCCTCTCTTCTGCTGAATTAACCGCCTCCTTTACTTGCCATTTTCTTCCGGAGCGTAGCTTTATACCTGCCCCGCTAACGTATTTGTCATTGCTGTCTCGTAGCATAACGGCTTGTCTCACTTTGGCGACATCATATTCCTCGACTAGCGACGACAGCGGTAGTTGAAGCTTCGAGCCAGTACTGTATAGACCTATGCTGCTCAGACTCCTCGGCACATTTAACCATCTTCTTACATAGCTGCTTATGTTTTGTTCTAGCACCTCTACTGTGCTTAAAGGTACATCATAGATGAATAACTACCATGTTAGGCGCGGCAGTATGCCATGTTGGTAGCACCATGTCTTATAGCTTCCTGGAAGCCCGCCTTTGTCCACTGAATCGAAATTCTTTGTTTGATGGCGCATCTCTGTTATGCTTTCTATGTCGCACATGCTTTCATTAAACCATTTTTCCAAGCACTTGATTGGTTTTTCCTGAATTATTGGTATAGTCTTCTTTGATATTCGGAAGATTACCTTTTCTAGTTTTCCTTTCCTGATGACCAGGCTTATGGTTGGTTTGAATCTCATTCTCGCCCATGTAAACAACTTCTCCAGGTCTTTCAACATCCATCGCCATTCTACAATATTTGTTGCCGTGATTGTCATGTCGTCCATATAAAACTCTGGTAGGAGGCTGTTTGCTACCGGATTTCAAACGGGACCTCGGCTTTTCTTCTCAGCTGCCTTCACGAAGAGATCTGCTGCTGTGGCGAATACTATCACAGAGATTGTGCAACCTGTGACTATTACAATCTCTAAGTCTTGTCAGTTTGTTGTGAATTCCTCTACAGTGAAGGGCAATTTGAAGCTGTTGTAGTAATGGTCTAGGAGTTTCCTGACCTTGTCTGGTACGTGGTATTTCTGCAGAGTTATATCGATCAATTGATGTGGTAGTGTCCCATACGCATTCGCTAGGTCAAGCCAGATGACTGCCAGTTCGCCCTTCTTTTCCTTCGCTTCTCATATGATCTGCGTTATGATGCTAGTATGCTCCACGCAGCCTGCCACACCTGGTATTCCGCCTTTTGGACCGAGGTGTCAATGTATTCGTTTTTGAGCAGGAAGCTAATTAGGCGCCTCGATAGCAGTGACATAAATATCTTGCCCTCTACATTCAACAGTGAAATTGTGCGGAACTGATTGATCTCGGTCGAATTCTGCTCTTTTTGCGCGAATATTCCCTCAGATATTGTCCAGCAATCTGGCACGTGACCCCTCCTCCAGATCACTTTTATGAACTTCCAAAGTCGGCGTGCCAACTTAGGGCAGTATTTGTACACTTTGTACGGAACTCCGCTTGGCCCTGGCCTTCCTTAGGATGACCTCGCCTTCCTTAGGATATCCATCATCTCTCTCATCGTCGGTTCTGCGTTATTGAATTCAGACGCCGTTAACGGCGGGTTTGGTAGCATGTCGTTATCGTCAAGCTGCACGCCTTTTTGTGGGTCACTGTGGGTTTGTCTTAGGTAGACTTCTATCTCGTCCCTAGACTTCTTAAGCGTTCCCGACCGCTTATCACACAACAGCGTCGTTATTGTTCGGAAAGGGTTAGCCGTAAACATGGCACGCTTTCTCTGCCGCTTTTTTTCTGGAGCACTCAGCTCTTCGAAGGCTCATAAGCTTTTCTCGCGTCACCTTCCTGTAGCCGCTTAATGATGTCTTTTCCTAATCACTCGCTACCTTAAAGCGTTGTTTTAGATTTTTGAGCTCTCTCCGTAAGGACTGCGACTTTTATTTCTTGTACCATTATTATGGTGTCCTGGTGATATAGTTAATATATACGAACACTTTCAATGATTTAGTATTGAAACAGAAGAGTTTCAATTATTTTTGATTGGCGAGGCACTGTGGCATATTAACTCTGTTTTACAGGGCAAGTTTTAATGGTTTGCGGGCTTCAAATGAAAACAGCGGACCAAAATATACATTTAAGCTCGCTAAATTGGGTTTCAAATGAAAACGACCCGCTTGCTTGTTTCAAATAATATGTTTTCTCCATAAATGCTATAATTTTTATTTGCAACGGCGTTCCACCTGGTTGTTATTTAATATTTGATAAACATTAACTGTTACATTAAAGATGACTATTCAAAGGTGAAGAATAAGTGGCAATATATATAAAACAAATCTAAAATTGAGAAAGGACATCGTTGGGATTCGAACCTGAGTTACAAAATATTAAACTTAGCTGTCACGCACTTTAATCACTAGGCCATAGGACTGCTGTTGAATTGATGCTCTTTAATAACAGTTATAATTTTAAAATCAATAATTAGTAAAACAATGCAATAAACTAATGAGATGCCATTGAGTACCAGTATAAGGAAAATCGATATTAAAATGAGTATGATTGAGCTCATTGTCTCATTGCAATCGGGAAAAAGTAGTCACCGATGAATTCATCAGATATCTTAGTTATTTTGTTCATAAGTAAGATTCATTGTTTTCGCGAATATTTTTTTAAGAAGTGCAACATTAATACAATTGTACAAACAATGTCAATTTAAAGTTGGTATAATTCATTTTAAAAGAAAATAGCAGGTATATGAAGTCGAAGTGGATAAATGTGAGTACCTCTTAAATAAATAATTATTATGTGATAGCTAATATTATAATAATAGTGATCACATTATTTTAGCTCAGTCGCTCAGTTTTCATTTGAAGCCCTTTTTATCATTTGAATCCCTCACATAACATTTGAGTCCCTCACAAACTCAGGCCTCAAATGGTATGTAGCGGGCTTCAAATGATGAAATGCGGGCTTCAAATGAATACATCGGGCCACAAATATCATTAACGCCTGGTAAAACAACATGATTGGTATATTCAATCATTGTGAAGGATTGATTATGACAAAATTAACATTGTACGTTATCCTTCTAATCTAGTTGAATTACAAAAATAATTAGGTCCTCCCTTAAAATTAATTTAGCCTTGTCATTTGAGACACCTTCCGTGATACCACTTAGCTCCAATATCATGCTGATATAAAATTACTCTAATAACTTATCAACTGCTATCTTCAAGAATCCACATATGAATATAATGAAAGAAGATAAACCGAGACTTCTTCAGTTGCTACCCCATAGAATATGTCTCTGCAGGATCCTTATATGAAACAATCAAACTAAAATTTATTTCACCTGTTTTTAGGCTTTGCTCATCGACCAAAGACGTATTAATACATTTTAATATCATACGCGTAAATGAAAAATTATTATTATAACAAAACAATGGATAGTATTGAGCTCAATTGAATAAGAAATGTGCAGGACGAATATAATATGTCTCTGCAGGATCCTTATAGGAAACAATCAAACTAAAATTTATTTCACCTGTTTTTAGGCTTTGCTCATCGACCAAAGACGTATTAATACATTTTGATATCATACGCGTAAATGAAAAATTATTATTATAACAAAACAGTGGATAGTATTGAGCTCAATCGAATAAGAAATGTGCAGGACGTCGATTCATGATAGTTAGGTCTTTCTCCTTAAGCATATATTACCATTTGATGCGATTAGTTTCAGTACATATGCAAATTAATTCCAAGTGTAGAGTAATTTCGGGGTCGACGTATTGTTAAAACGACCGTAACTCAGGCAATTTAGATGCTTATTTGAAGTCGTATCTCCATGTGTAAAATGTTCTACAGAAACTACATTTTTCAAACACATAATCTAATATCCGCTGATATTGGTAATATAGTGTGTAATCATACTAGAGCTAATTACAACTTCATTCCTTATTGCTTTAAACATAAAACATGCCATCTTGATGACCTTTGAACAGTTTTTAAACATATGTACACTTATGTTTCATTGCTCTTAGGCATTTTCGTGGTTACGTCACTCTATTTTTACGCAAAACCTTACGTAATAATTAGGCTCATATTCATGCTGCGCCGTGAAAGGCATAATATATACTAGTTTTATTACATTCTCCGGATTCTTCCTGAGCCAATCATTCCAATGAGACTGCGCTATTGCATGTTATAAATGATATAATTATATTACTGTATAATCGCCGAGCGGTTGGTTCTATAATTATGGACTTGATTGAGGCATTCGGTGCTGTGGATTATACTATTTTATTCAACGAATAAACAATACTCAGGGGCGTGGATTTCACGTTACGCTGTGGTTTGAAATATATCGGCGCGGCCAAACGCAAAGGGTGAATGTTGACGGTGCTACATATGACCCTATAGGATTATTCAACGGCGCAGTCCAAGTGTAATAAATTGGATGTAGGCTATATATATATATAGCAACAACACGTAGAACATCAAGGACAAAAACGTTCACTATGCACATACCACGGCTTTGCTGACAATAACACGATATGGAAATCAATATTTCTTGAGTCTTCAGTAAACCTCGATGCTAGTTTGACTGTGTAAACTAATACAATAGAGCAGGCAAGAAACGTGGTACTTGCTAATTGTCTAGGTGAATATGTTTTCATTGCCTTAAAAGTTGAACCAATTAAAACACTTTGGTTACTTTCAGTTATATCAATGACAGACAGTCTCGCATACCTAACAATCTGGAATTCGTTTGATGATTATCTCGTTCATTTTATCAAAGGGCTACAAAACTTTAATTTTTATCATAATTCAATGTGCATCGAAATGAGAGGAAAGCGCTATGTTCTACAGATAGTATAAGGTTTTCGTAACTCAAACACGCTGAGAAATAAATAATTTCTATGCAACATGCGTCGCAGCGAACATCGTAAAATGTAATAAAAAAACGCGTTTTTGACGCTTAACTGCGAAAGCAGTCCTAAACACATTCCATAAGAAAAGCGGTATGGTATTATAGTAGTCCACAGGCTCTTTACTCTGTTATTTGCACTTTGAATTCCATTTGCTCCAAAGTCAATCTGTAATTCTCGAACAAAATCGGTAAAGTGTGAAAACGATAATTTAACCTGGTGAGATTGACGGGGCGTTCGAGCAAAAACTGTCATTGTCAATATAATTTCCAAGGGTGTGCAAAATAGAAAAAATATACCAAAAGGCTGCTGTTGTCCTTGTTTTCTATATAAACGATGTCGCAAAATGCATAGAAAATACGCTCGATATGGGCGCGGTTTCGCGCAAACACTGGATCATCAAGTGCATACGCTTTAAATAGGAAAAAACATTGTAATCTAGAGTTACGAGCTGTGAGCAACTATTTAACTGACATTTTAACCGCATATTCACTATGAAATTGAGTAGAATACTTCGATCTGTTTATCGAGCATACGCTTGCGTTTACCGTTGCTAAGAGGTAGGGCGTGGAAATCGGCCATCAGATTGTCTTAGACCTGCCCGTAAATTTGCTTTTATATTGACGGATTCACCAAAGGTTCACTCAACGTGATTTTGATATCAATATCGTGCTTCGAAGTAACCACGAAAAAGGGAAACTTAATCTCCAAAACTGTTGTAACTCCATTAATGGAACATTAAAAAACAGTGAAGGCAGCATTTGGCATATTCTAACTGTTTTGTGAAGAATTGTCTCAAAGCTGGCACTTCCAGTGCCTTGGATCGGGCCATTCGCGAAATACTTTTATAAACTCGAGCGACCGCCGCAACTGGCTTGAATTGTCGAATATGCGACTTAAGAGTCCAATAAAACCAATTGCCGGTAACATTTCTAGCAAGATATTTCAAACATCTATGAAAAACATCTTAGAGGGTTTGTTACTCGCTATTTCGTCCGTTCATTTTCAAGAGTTCACCGAATCGTCAATAGCAAATATAGAGTGATCGAAACTTCTCTAATGAACTCCTATAATGTGTTGTTTAATAAGGTACATATGTTATAAAAATCGACCAAATTTTTTTTCGAAATAGCCCTTGTAAATTAAATCACGAACAGTCATCATGTAATATCATCTTTAGAATTTCTTCAATCTCCCTATTGAGTTTTCATATCAAATGGTTGCTGCTAACTTGAGGTTTGACGGCTCAAAGCGAGAGCCGTGTACCATGAAATTTCAAGGTTTGGTTAGAACCGAGAACCAAAGGCCCAATATTTCGGTTCGGTGTGTTTTTTATTCTTCAAGGAAAAGTTAACTCTTCTACTATGTGTAAGACTATGGCAATATCTTGGTTTAATCCCCTCAGGGGAAATATAATTCCAGGGTCTTGAAAAGTGTATTATCAATGTTTGGTCGCTCTTATATATAGTCGTCAATCCATCTCTTTCTAGAGTCTTAACATATTGCAAAGGGGAAGCATTGAAGACTATATTTGTAATCTTCTTTCCTTCCCCTTTTACATATACCGATATATTAGAAAAGGGGATGATTGAAGATTATATATAAATGAACTTCTTATCTAAGATTATATATAAATGAACTTCTTATCTAAAAATCATTTCAGTTTGATTTGTTATGATTGCTAAAAACTGTCTTTTACAGTTTTACCAATAAACGTATGTAAGAAAATGTGAGGGGAAGGATAGTATATTATATATATATATAGTCTTACATGTCTCCCCTCGTCCATATGTTGTGAAATAGGAGAGGGCAACGATTGGTGAGTAATAATATGTTGAACCCTTTATAAAATAACACTTTTAAAGGGTACTTTTGGGGATGAGTATTAGCATAAAGGATACTTGGTTTTGTTTTTGGTGGTGGTTGGTAGAGGGGGTGGTATTCTTAAAGAATGCATATAATATACTCATTTTTTCGAGGGGACTCAGGCAAGAATAGGGATATATTAGGCCTGCCAAGCCATACCTATTTAATGTTTTGATAAATAAATGGGAACATTAACTCAATATAATTTCAACATTGGTGTCCCTTGGTTGCTTCACTCAATTGCCCGTATAAAGGAGTGCCTAATCCCTAACCTGAAATTTATTTATGACGTTATGATAATTTATCAGTGAAAAATGATATTAATCATACAAAGCATTAGCCGTGCACTTATCAAATGTAGAACATGGATCGTTTTCATATGTCATTTGGGCAATTGGGTATCTAAGTCCCAACTTAAAATATAATGACAAAGTTCTTGTAAATGTGACATAATCTGAATATCAACATGCTCATTTATCAAAATATGTCAACGATAAGACATACTGCAGATGATATACTCCTTTTTGGGACACTTAATGATGCTCAAATTGTCAAAGACTTTTGTATGAACTATAAAAAACGGCAGGTACCTGGATGTCAAAAATTCGACTACTATTTCGAAAATATGTACTGGATAACGTTCTAAATGAGAAGTTCGAGGGAGAAGTTGAAATTGATGAATTTGATGAATTGAGGAATTTGGGCGAAAACGGAAATTTTATCGAGGTTACGGTTCTGGAATAAACATATGGATTTTCGGTTTGGTAGAAAAAAATCAAACAGGATAATATTGTATCAAGTAGCAAAAAGGGACCTAGAAACACTATTACGCTTAATAATGCGTCACGTTGCAAAGGGGTCTCGCATATTCTCAGATGGCTGGATAGCGTATTTCACTTTCAGAGGACGGCTACCAACATTATGTTGTTGAGCACAAGCATTGATTCAAGCAAATTCATAAGAATCAGGTGACGGTGTAGTGGTAAGATGTTCCATAAAAATCAAGGCGAAAACTACTATGTATCTCATAATTATTATGAATGCGTATTATATGCGGAAAACTACGGTATATATTAATAATATATTTTCCCATATAATACGTATTTTATCTTCGAAAATCAGGCCTAAAATCATATCTCCCTGTTACATATAAATAGGATTGATTGAGTTTAAGCCTTGAAATTGCGTTTACCCGAATAATTTGTTTAAAAGGTAACCTGCCATCCCAACTGAATCGAGGGTGCATGGATTTTCGGTGCATTTGACAATTTTCAAGGGGTATTAATGTGAGATAATATGGCAAAACCATGTATCTAAAAGGAACATTCATGTTGCTTTCTTCGATTTACTGAAAGGTATTCTTACAATTTCATATATTGAAAAGGATTTTCGATTATGAACATTAGTGAAACTTACATATATGTGTACAATTGTTATGTTTTAACTTTGGTTTTCCCATTTCACGTATTCTTATTTCATTACAGAATGCTTTGGGTGAGGAATCCACAATAAAAAATATTCGGGGAAGATTTTCTCTACATGGGAGACCGAAGATGATGGGCACACTACAATGATGGACCGTTTAGATGACACTGTAGGGGAGGAAGATACATCATCAAACGAAGTCATTTCTGATGAAGAGGTTCCACTACTTGCTGGAACCATTCCCACTCCTTGCTTAGACCACCCCATACCGTCGAAGCACCATCCCTTGTTACACCTACGTTTGGCGTCAAGAATCATATCCTTCAGGACCCACCTAGCCTTTCAGTGCTACGAGATCGCAATTTAAGTTTCATAACCACACCGACTGAACCGCCACCTTCCATTAGCTTCCATCCGTCCAAACATTTGTTCGCAATATATTAAGACATTCCATTGCAGATGATGATCCATTCCTATCCTCTCCTCAACAAGTTTCAACCCAAACCAAAGCAGGAAGGAGGAATAGGGTATTTCTTCCTAACTTATCGGATTCCGATTGAATACCCTTTTCTATGTTCGATTTTACATGGTATATCAAATATAATGTACATGTATATATATTTTTTTGTTTCGAAATTGTGAACACTCATGTGATCAATAAATGTTGAAATGGGAAGGAACATTTTTAGGTTAGGGTTAGGAATTTTTTAATGATAAATATGAGAGCGAAGCGACCTAGGGTCAGTAACTAGGGTCAGTTACGTAGAAACATTTCTTTAACAGTGAAAAAGGTATTTTTCGGTAAGGGTTAGGTCCGTTCTTCTACCGATTGAGAGCGAAGTGACCTAGGGACATTTTTGCACTTTATATAATCTTCTATCGTTCCTCATATATGTCTTGATATTTGGAAAAGGGTAATGATAGAAGACTATATATAGTCTTCGATCTTTGCCCTTTTCCATATCCTTAAACTGAAAAGGGTAAGAATAGAAGAGTATATATAAGCGCGACTAAGAGTGAAAGTGTCTATGTATCATATGTTTTGTTAATAAATTCATGCCAAAAAATAATGGACTTGAATATTGAAATATAAAAATAAACGAAATATTTCTTCAATGTTTTACACTTTATAATATATATATAATCCTCTACCATTCCCCTTTTCCATAAGTTGATATATGGGAAATGGTAAGGATAGAAGACTAAATATATATATTCTTTATTCCTCCCCCTTCGCCATTTGATCACTAATGCAAGAGGGGAAGGATGGAAGATTATATATAAGGGCGATGAGCATTCATTATGGGCTCTTTTAAGACCTTAGTACTATCAATCCCCTGAGTGAATCAAAGCAAGATATTGCCATGACTATTTGTTGAACTGTATTTGCAAACTTCTGACCATCCAATCTTGAACATAAAGACCTGTCTGGGAAAGTCATCATTGGGTGCTTTTCGCGTATTAAAATGAAAACCTTTCTGGGAAAGTCATCATTGGGTGTCCTTCGCGTATTAAAATGAGGACCTTTCTGGGAAAGTCATCATTGGGAGCTCTTCGCGTATTAAAATGAAGAGCTTTCTGGGAAAGTCATCGTTGGGTGCCCTTCGCGTATTAAATTGAGGACCTTTCTGGGAAAGTCATCATTGGGAGCTCTTCGCGTATTAAAATGAAGAGTTTTCTGGGAAAGTCATCATCGGGTGCCCTTCGCGTATTAAAATGAAAACCTTTCTGGGAAAGTCATATTGGGTGCTCTTTGCGTATAACAATGAAGACCTTTCTGGGAAAGTCATC
Source organism: Hydroides elegans (assembly GCA_001703475.1). Classification (NCBI taxonomy): domain Eukaryota; kingdom Metazoa; phylum Annelida; class Polychaeta; order Sabellida; family Serpulidae; genus Hydroides; species Hydroides elegans. The sequence continues at coordinate 39,190 of LQRL01157296.1, forward strand.
ATTGGGTGCCCTTCGCGTATGAAAATGAAGACCTTTCGGGGTAGTCATCATTGGGTGCTCTTCGCGTATTAAAATGAAGACTTTTCTGGGGAAGTCTTCATTGGGCGCTCTTCGTGTATTGAAATGGAAACCTTTTTAAGGAAGTCATTGTTGGGTGTTCTTTACGTATAACAATGAAAACCTTTCTAGGGAAGTCATCGTTGGGTGCTCTTTGTGTATAAAAATGAACACCTTTTTTAGGGAAGGCATCGTTGGGTGCTCTTTGTTTATAACAATGAAAACCTTTCTGGGGAAGTCATCGTTGGGTGCTCTTCGCGTATTAAAATGAAAACCTTTCTGGGGAAGTCATCTGTGAGAGCTCTTCGCGTAACAAAAAGAACACCATTTTAGGGAAGGCATCGTTGGGGCTAATTACGTATCTTTCTACAAAATTGACATACATTTTCCTAACAAATAACGCTTTCGAAGTATGATAAGAGGCTAGCATTCCATTTATTTTACTTTTCAAAATGGGTTCATGTTCAAATCAACCATTCAAATAAATATAGATAATTGTGTGTCAAATTTCGAAATCTGATTTTTGGATTTTTTAATGTAAGTTTGACCTAAAATTGTAGCATCGTTCTTGACACCATTCTAAAATAACTAAATAGACAATAACAAATAGATCAAATTGCGACAAATCAATGTTGTAGGTAAAACGTGATCATTCAGGTTTTATTTTCGCAAAAACGACCTCGACCTCTCAACGGTACATTGTAGCGCATTTATTTACAAACACCCTATGTCGAAGGGGGTGTTTGTAAAAAAGTATAGATAGCCTACCCTACTGCATAAGGTGTTCGAAAATTAGATTCAGCAACGTAAATCTATAATTTTATTAACACGAAATGTTATCATAAAATTGGTTTTACCTTGTATTATTTTATTTGATTGTAAATCCATTGTATTCAAAACGATTTATAGTATTAATTTATACATAATTTTGACGAATAGTAAATATTGAAGGGCACCCCACGACACATTTTTCAAAATCTTGTTAAATCGCTTTCAAACAACAATACAAGTATGAAAAACAACAAAATAATGTTTTTTGAACATTAATATTTCGCAAAAAGGTGTTCCTTTTTTCCAAGCCAGCTGGGCTGTTCCTCCTTTTCTAGCCAGCTTGGAACGGAAAAGGAACACCTTTTGCGAAAATTGAAATGTTGAATATATCTAAAATACCTATCATATATGCTAAATAACAGTTTATTGTACAACTGCAAGCAGGTTTAATCAAGTTTGAAATAATTATTCTCAATTTTTATTACGAAAATGAGGAAATTATCAAAAAAAGGTAGTCCTCAATCTTCTAAAATCTCCAAGCTAGATTGATTTTGCTCGAAATTTCCAAGCCAGCTGGAATTTGGTTGGGAACAGCTTTTTTGGGGAACAGCTCGTGGGGTACTCTTCAATATTACCCTGATGTGTTGAAGCCGTTTGATTTGAGTATAATTCTATAAATCTGAATCGTTTGGAAAAAGTTTTATTGTATATTTGTTTTTCATAATCGAATTCATAAAAAATAAGAGTTATGCTAATGAACACTTGATTACCCATTTTTTATGTTATGAAAAATTGGAAATGCACTTCGGGCTCGTTTTGCTGATTTTGGGCAAGGGTGCATTTTTGGGCAGGAAAAATTGTTTAGGTGCGATGTTGCCTGATACCAGGCAAAACTTTCGACGGCATTTGTTTTAATTGACAAGGACAATATGAATGTAAAATGTTACATAGTTTTTCATATCCATTTCAAATCTTAAGGCCTGCATGAACCGCTTCATTAGAATGGAACCCCATGAACTGTCATATTTAAAGGCTAATAATAGAATAGATCTACGAGTTCCTGGTATAGCTCTATAATATTTTACCTAGAGGTAAATGTCACGCTCCCTATTAGATTTCAGCACAATATTACTTAATAAGTTATGTAAATTTACCGTCAAAAATGTGTATGTTTGCATACTGAGATTAATCTGAAATATATAGAAACACAACGATATTATAGTTGTTTACCAAAAATAACCAAAACACGAGACATTTTCAAACGCAATCAATATGTACATGTAATGGTTTTGTCACAAAATACTGCCTTGTGTCTTTATAAGTTTATATGCATCGGGCCCTTTATTTTTTCCTGCAAACTGTGTTGCTAGGATATCCTTGCGGGGACTCCTGTAAACAAAACGGTAACCATCACGCGTTCACATACAACTTTTCATAAAATCCCATTTTCAAATAGCCTATACAAAAAAATGAACATTCAAACGGAGCATTATCCAAATAAAATATTGTTAGTCAATGGGAGATTACCATAGTGTTTGGTTAAAAAAGAATGAAGTTACACAAATTTTACCGATGAAATTCCGTGCTGCTGAGGATAAACATATATATTTGAATTAACATTTGTATTAACATCTATAATCATAGAGCCTATATCATGTACGATTTTTTTCATGTACGGATGTTAAATTCACTATTGCTTGTTCATGTAAAGAAAAACTCAATCCGTACCACAGTAGGATGCGAAATATGTTTCCAAAACTGTTCGTTTATGATTGAATAACAGCATTCTTTTGATGTTGCTTCGATCCTTGTATTGCCAAATTGATTATATAGAGAGACCCATGCCTTTAACGAATCATACATGAGTATTTCCTTATAGAGTATAATATATCTTAAAGCGTAATTTTAGATTATTTTATCATTGAT
>LQRL01157296.1:41953-55552 GCA_001703475.1 Hydroides elegans
GGTTTTTTTTTCGACTATCAAGCAAAAAAAAAGCATTACCTTTTTTGAACATACAGTGCCCATTTCAATCGATTACAATGTGAACGGAGCCTTTTGGACAAGGCTCCTTATAACAATCGATCACAAGGGGAGGATTACGCATAGGGTGTTGGTAAAAAGGATTGAGGGGAAAACCACAACAATAACATATTGCGTTTATAAACGCTTGCATTGCAACCAGTAAGGACAGTTGAGGGACAGGTGTTTTTGTGTCGACAAGATAAAAGAAGCACTGCGACTTGGATTCAAGTTTAAAAAAAAAAACGTGTCATTATTATAAATAAGACAGATTTTATAGCAATATAAAGGAGTAACCAGTTATAATTTACAAGGTATGTATAGGCGATTCTTTGAAATCTTGAATTAAATATAATAAATATATATTTGTTATATATATGTTTGGTGTTTTTTTTTTGAAATAATGCAATATAATATAATTTAGTTTATATTATAACGTGGCAATACTCAACACTGATTAACTAAAATTGATTCTGAATAATTTGCACAATTTAAAAACTAATTCTTTATTAAGCAATATGCTGTAAAACAGTTAATGATGAAAAATAATTTCAAATTTGCAAAATACATTTTCAATGCTCAACGAAACCTTCAATTTACTATATTACTTTGAAATAAGCAAAAATACTATAATCTGGTCACATAAAGGGATGCTCACGTAATAAAATCGCATCTGTGCTTGACACATAAAACAATCATAGCGAAAGAATGTGCGTTAATGATATCAATAATAGAATCTATTTTAGCACGATTTTTATACTATCAAACTTATTCATCACAAACGTGGATTCACCATAACTCACAGGTCGGCAGAGTTCAACATGAACGACTTCATATTCATCGATGCATTATTTCTTGCAGACAACTATGGGTCACCAGTCAGCTCCGATCGAGGTGGGTTCTCTCCGCTACCGTCTCAAGCACGAAACCAAAGAAATACACGACGTAGCTGATCGCTCCATGCAATCCTTCTTGTTGGGTGACGTCGGGCCAACGCAGTCAAGACAAGCCTATCGCCACTTCTTATTGCAGGTAGGCATAGGTCAGAATGATTTGACTGGATTAAAATAGTTTCAGATGAAATAGATTATTATTTATTATTAGGTATTACATAAATAAATAAAAATACTGAATTTATAGAGAATATACTATTTCCGCACGCATGAATCATGCATTAGAAATTCTATAATCTATCGTCTGTTGCAAAGCATGCCATTTAGCAAGCATGTTATATCGATTCCGTACAGATTTGCGTCCATGAGAACCTTGTTCACGCACAAGGTTCACGCACCCTATGTTAGAGCCATCAGTAGTCTCATACAAACCAATGGGAATAATTTTATTCTCTGATAGATTTTATTAATGAAAAAAAAAAACATGTGGAAAGTTAGGTTTTGAATGATCAATGAGGTTATTATGTCGACTCTAGTAAGTTATATCGAAGCGAGATGAGTTAACTTTTTTACCCACTCGACAGGTGGAGAATATCAAATATGTGTTTTGTCAAAATCTTTTATTTTATTTAGGTCATTAAGAATATGCCACAAATCTGGTGTTTTATGTACGGTTAATTCTAGCTAGATAAAGTATTTTCATATTTGTTGTAGTTGTACGCATTGTACGAAGCTCTCGAGGGCGAACTGCAATCCAACTCATCACACCCATGTGTCGAACCGATTTACTTCCCGGACGAATTAAACCGCCTCCACTTCCTGGAACAAGACCTCGATTACTACTATGACAACAACTGGCGCCATTTAATGCACACCGCAATCACACCGGGAATGCAACGCTACGTGGCGAGAATTCGCGAGATCGGCGCGAGCAAACCGGAACTACTTATCGCGCATTCATACACGCGCTACCTTGGTGACATGTCCGGTGGCCAAATCCTAAGGCGGCTTCTGAAGAAGCGTTACTCGCTCCCGGACGATAACGGCTTATCCTTCTACCAGTTCGACCACGTAGAGAGTATTGCCAAGCTGAAAGATTTGTACACGGTTCGCATGAATGGAATCCAGTTAGACGAGGAGGGTATGACGTCACAGGTAGCGGAAGCCAATCAAATCTTCCGCTTCAACATCGCAGTCTTCGATGAAATCGGCGCGATGTTCAATGATGATAAGGCTGACACCCCTGTGATGCCACAATCGGATGACTCATCTGTAAAGAGTGTGACGTCACTTCCTGCCGATTGGTCGTCCGTGGTGAGGATGGCCTATGTGACCGTAGGGGTGTCAGCTACCGTCATGATGCTGTGTCCTTGGTTCCGCGGAATGGTTCTGAAATAAAGTGTGTAATTTTTGCAACTGCTGCTAACTCTGTAGGTTAACTGAGTAAATACAATGTAGTATACTTACTCGGCCTACGGGTAATGATTTATACGTCCATAAAACTATTTGAACCTCAATGAGTTTTGTGCAATACATTTATGCCTATCTTGGCAGTATTATACATTGTCGAACGTAAATTTGCATTTATTAATACATATACAAAGTAATGGCGGTTAAGAAATAGTATGTTATTGTTTAACCTCATGTTCTATTACGTTTTATCTATACATTAGAATTATATCATAATTAGTTCGCGGTATTACTACAGAAAGGCCATTTTCACTGTTTTGACTTTTTATTAGAATTTCATAATCTTCCTCTTTTTCGAAATATAGAGCGACTTAATGAAAAAGGTTCTACTTTTGTTGCTCTGTAATATACTTTACATTTCAGTTATTGAAATCATTATTTTTGTAATATCTTTTGATTTGCTGTGTCATTTCGTATTTTCATATCTCATAGAGATAATAAATATTTTGTGATTAGTCATTGTATATACGTAAATGTGATATATTGTCCATCAAATGGAAATATATCATATCACAGGCTTTCTATGTACTGTTAACATAAGTGGGAAATAAGTATTTTTCAAAGGTGACCCGTCAAATCATCGATGAACTGTCTATGAACTGTAATGCTAATCTGATCATTCTCTGGAAATCACGCGTTTAAAATGGGCGGAGGATAACAATGTACAAGGATACAGTATGATAGAAAATATGATGATTATGATGAGCTGATATTCCAAGAAGGGATGTAAAATATAATGGCTATAACATAATGCACTCGTATCATTGGATGTATTTAAAAAATATAATTATGATAATTATGGTTAGACAAATCAAAGAAAAAGGATTTAACAATGCGGTTGTGGAAATGAATTGTTGGTGGTTTCATTAGATCAACTTTCAAAATTTAAGTGATACCTCATTGTATAGGTATGCCACGGGAGGAAGTGATAATATGTCTATATATATTTATGGTTTAATCGATATAAGTAATTTATTATTCGCTGACTCAATGATCACCATACTACTGACTTGATGCCGTTTACCTATAAATATACAATGAATTAATAACTGGCAATGTTAACTTGCAATGAAATTACCTTGGTCATACGTCCATATCCTTATGATTTGATAAACATTTATATATCAAAATGAGCGATATTATGTATACATACCTCATGAATTTTATTATATTTTATATAAATTTAATAACAATAAATATATTAAAAGGCGCTATTTTTGTGTGTTCAGTTTTGACCGAGACATATAGTTTTTATTGAAGCCTTAACATAATTACATTCTATTTAGTATTTAATCAATAGCGATGTAACTAAATCAACCACAAAAAAAAATCAAACATCATGTAGAGTCTATCAATTTAGAAATACAAGTATATATAAATATAGTGTTTGATCCAAATATGTTTATATCGATAATTCGTTTTGTTTAAATGTTTTGATATCTAAAATGCATGTACATAAATGAATTATTTACGAGGGGCAAAAATCAAGAAAATTGAGATATTGTTCTATATTGGTGCAAACTTCGGATTTTTTTTTTACTTAGACAAATATCGGAGTTTTTTTAAAGTGCAAAAACGATGTTTATAATTCGCCTTCAATTTCTTCAAAACATGTCTGCATACAGACTCTAATCCAATCTACTTTATTCTAAATATAATTGCATTTAAAGTGCTATTTTTGGAGATGTTGGTACATAAAAACATGTATCACTGCTGCCCAATAAAAAGCAACTAAATTTCTTAAAGGTAACACACATTTGTGCAAGACAAAAAAAAGTACATTGCATTTTTAAATTATAAACGTATTTCAATGAAATAAAACTTGATTTGTTAATTCATGTTTTAATGCACTTTTAGTCAACCCTTTTTGCCGAGTGAGGATATTATTTGTTAAAATTAAAAATAGCAGTTAAATGTCGAGCACAAATGAATTCATAGATGCCACCCAAAACAGGAACATCGTTGGTCATTAGCGATTCTACCTGATACCAATGACATAGGGTGTTCCAACATTTTAGAAAACATTGTGAACGACCTGTGTGTTGCCATTTATTGTGAGCTGACTGTGACCGTGTTGTCTGAATGCCTTTGTCTGTTGAATTTCTACCTAAATTAGTTTGTCATCAATACATGGTATTGAATAATAGAAACACGACATATTTTTCAAAAAGTTATTAAATCCTATTTAATCAACATTACAATAATTACGAACAACAAAAAATAATGTTTTTGGACATTCATATACTCCACAACAAAAGAAGTGTCCGGTCGTTTAACGTTATTATTTTTTCATTGTATCAAAAGTGGAACCAATAAAAACACGTTGGTTAGTTTTAGTTATGTTGATTATAGAACGTCTCGCAGATCTAACAATCTGGAACCCATTTGACTAATATCTCGTTCGTTTTATTGAAGGGCTAAGAAACAATGATTTCGATCATGATTCAATGAGTATCGGAAGGGGAGGAAAAGCGCTATGCTCTATAGATAGTTTAAGGTTTAAATTATTACTCCAAAGCGGTGAGTAATAATTAATTTCTATACGACATGCGTCGCAGCACACATCGTAAAATGTCGGAAAAACGTGTTTTTGACGCTTAGCTGCGAACACAGTCTTAATCACATTACGCAATAAAAGCGGTATGATATTTAGATAGCTCACAGGCTCTTAATCTGTTAATTGCACTTTGAATTCCATTTTTTCCATAGCATAGCCGTACTTCTCGAATAAACTCAGTAAAGTTTGAAAGGGATAATTTAACCTGGTTTTAAGGTCCGTTCAGAAAGAACTTTTCGGGGTAAAAAAACTTAACAGTGGCGAAATCACTTCCCTTCATTTTTTCGCAAAATCGTGATTTTTCAAAATAGCCATTGATAAAAAAGAATCGATGGATTATTATCAGCAAGTTTGTGTACCAAGGCGAATTAATGATAGAAAATGGCAAATGCGAAGAGGAAATCCGCAGAAGAATCGAAATTGCAAGGAAATCCTTCACAAAAATGCGAACGGTACTGACAAACCCTAAGCTCTCTATAACATCTAGAATCAGGTTCATCAAGTGTTTTGTCTGGTCAACACTGCTGTATGGGGTCGAGACATGGACCGTCAGCAAAATATGACAGCAGCGCCTAGAAGCCTTTGAAATGTGGACACTGAGACGAATGCTAAGAATAAGCTGGACACGACGTGCCACAATCGAAGAGGTGCTAAGATTAGCAGGAACGAGCAGGTCATTGTTCGACACCGTTCGCATTAGGAAGCTATCGTTTTTTTTTGGGCACATCATGCGATTTTCTGCAACGCGAACTGATCGAGGGCATGGTGGAGGGCAAACGAGGAAGGGGGAGACCAAGAATGCAGTGGAGCGACAATATCATCCAATGGACTGGTCTCACCTTCATGAACGCCAAGCGAGCCGCTCAAGACAGGAGAAGATGGAGATCCACGGCATGCAACGTCAGCCGACACGCCACGCGGTAAAGTTAGGTATGTATAAAACGTATATATAACAATCAACCTTGATTGAGGCATGTTTTTGTTTAACATTAATTTTTTATCTACTTTTTTGTTCTTAAAGGAAACTGCCGTGTTTATTGCATAAACAATCTGCTATAACACAATTTTATAACTTGATGAAATATAGTGCTACCAGATCCCTACCTATACTAGCAATTGCATTTCAATAACTTATTTTAGATACGTGAAACTTAAGTGAGTTTTTCTGCTTCGGACAAATAATATAGTTTAATGACAACATTGAAAATAATTCATAAAACGCAAAAGTAGCCACGCCCTAAAGCTATCATTTTCTTGGCAGAGTATGTATTTTTTTCTCTAAATGAGTGCACTTTGGTTTCCTTACCTGTCGTTTAAAAAATACTATTTTATTTAAACGATTTATATGATGTATATTGATGTTTATATATGAAATAAAAATCACGTTAGAATATATATATTATAAAAATTATGAAGGGGTATTGCGTTGTAGAATTTCCATAACAATGGATGGAATGCCGTCGACACTTTAGTCGCTTTCAATCTTTCTCATAGACATTTGCATCAAATGCTCGGACAAAATCAGGTCACTTTTGAGTTTGTCCAAAATGAGCACAATTTGCTCGGTTAGATTATCAATGTTTTCATGGTCCAAAGTGGGGAGGAGGTAACGGAGAACATTATTTGGTGCTTATTTTATATTAAAAATAACACACAAAACATTTAAATACATAAACACGAATCATTTTAATATAACATGATTAACGTATCATGTTACAAGGCAAATAAAAGAATTGCTGAGATTGTCATGTAAATAAACCCTCTTTTAAAAACGTTTGAACGCGACAAATTTCTTTTTTAGGTAGAATTGAGTTTTTTTAGATTGCAAGTGGATTAATCTAACCAGAGATTTTTGACTAACACGAATATGTATGTATTCTTGACCTATATTTGTTTCACAATAAGTCTTCTTGCTAAACGTCATGCTTTAACATTATGTATTTTTCGTGAATCACAAATCAATGCGTCGTCTATTTGCGCAATATCGCAGCTGTCAAAAATTGGGATTGCAAAACTCTTCAAAAGAAGAAAGAATTCTAACATCACTAAGAACACCCAAAGACCTAATTTTCAAAAGTGTTAATATCAGCATTACAGCATTTGAAATGTTGGGCTACATCCAGTAATGGTCCACTGTATACCGTTTAGAGGGCTTGAATCATTATAAGGCCCGTAATTTCGTATTTTGTATATTAGCCATAGGAAGACTAATACACGATATAGTAAAATATTGAAATATCAATAATGGTATTTCGATTTTTTTTCGAAATATGCGTTCTTTTTTTCTGAATAGAATGGCTCATTGAATTGTTACCATTTAGGACCAATAAGAATCTTACCTCATATAAATAAGACCAGATTTGAATTTTACTTCTATTTCTATTTTTAATGTCTATCTATCAGGTGTGTAAAATGTGTGATTCAATATACTAACCATAATTCGAAACAAAATGTTCTAGCTAGAGGGAAAATTTGGAAAGTAAGTAATAAAATGTTCAGAAGCATCACCTTTCTCTAGAAAGAGGAACACTTCATTGGATGCTCATTATAATTTGTGTCAATATCAAACTCCATATAACGTTATATAAACAGGATGTTAGAGTATGTTTGAATAAGGTTAAATTATGTCACAGAACATTTCTAATATATATACCTAGACAAAATAGAACCTTGCGATTAAGGGACAGATCTGCACAAAGACTATAACGTGTCGGGATATTGCAGCTCGTAAATATAAAAAGTAAGTTATCTTAGTATTAATTTATTTAAAATTTCGTAAAATATTATGTGTGGGTAATATCTTTTCGCCCTTATATTGTGAAAAAATGGGTGTATATGTTACTGTCAATCTGTGTAAACCGCGTATGTCTACATACACTGAATTGTTCAGTCAATGTCAACATACGCTGGTTCACTCAGCGCATGTCGACATTGTCTAGATTATTTCAGGCAACGTTGACATACGTTGCAATAAGGCTCCAAAACACAGATTGACACAGATTGACTAAAATGGTTCTAGGAGATTATATGAGCAATCAATAATGAGCAATGCGCTCATTGTGTTGAGGAATATAATGGTTTTATTTTATGATTTTTTAGAAATTTCAATGAAATATATATCAAACAGAGTGGTCTAGACGCCTGATTTATACATTTGCAAATAGTGGGCAATATAAAGGGCAGAGTAAAATTCAATTTGAGAACAATAGTGAGAAATTAAAGTGTCATGTTTTATCAATAGTAAATGAGTTGATATTCAACCACACCTTGTCAACTTGTGATTCGTGAAACAATAGAGTGAGTGGAAGTTGCTATTCATTGTCAATCCAGGTAAACGGATTAAAGGGGAAGAGCATCTCAGCATCTAATGAATAATAAAATAAACCGGTTATCAAATAGTGTGGTCTGGAAATACAAGAACGTCTCGACTACGTCTCGACGCTCTGGTATTTACATGACCACACTCTGTCTATTTGATAACCTATACATGGATTATAGATCAGTGTATTTTCATGATGTGTGGAGCACAAAATACGGATTAATGATGTGTGCAGTATGACGAACGCTTAATAATAGGATTATGCCCTGGCCACACTGCCGATTTTCAAGTTGGCGATCGTCGCCGACTCAATCGGAGCCAGTCGCCGACTAATTTACACCGGGTGGTCACACTGGCGATTTTTTTGTCGGCGATTTATAATTATTTAGATTTTTTCTTTGTGTTGAGTATCTTTGGTAATTGGTAATCTTTGTGAATTAATGAGTTCTGATTGACGGAAGCACCATCATTATAATTGCATAATAAATTGATTTGTCAAACATGCTTCCAATTTCGATTGAATTTGTATATTAATTTGCATCACAATTATGACGCATTTTCAAAACAAATAATTACGTCACTATTGTGCATTGACAATTAAATATAAACACTATTGTAATATGTTTCCTAGCTAAGCAAATTTTATCTTAGATTAAAAATTACATGTTGAAACTTATTTTCATATCTCACTTTAAAATTATTTCTTTAAAAATCGCGTCGCGTCGGGTCGCAAGGGTGGCCACACTTGCGATTCTCTTTGATGTGCTTGCGATTGCCGATATCCACGATCCAACATGTTGGATCGGAAAAAATGCGTCGCTGATCGTCGCCGACTGTCGGCGACTGAGTCGTTAGGGTGGCCACACTGTGACGATCTTTGAGTCGGCGATCGTCGCCGACTAGAAAATCGGCATTGTGGCCTAGGCATAAGGGTTGTGAACGATGTTGTGAGTCAAAGTTGAATATTTTAAGGAATTGATTATTATGACGACTTATGAGCACTGCAAATGTTTTTTTTTTAATATTTTTGGAATGAATTGTTAGGTCTAATTTAAATGTCGACTTAACGATATGATTATATTAGGTGAATATTAACACACGAGCGAATCATAGGATTATATCTGAAGGCAATGAAAGGGTTTTTGATAGATATTATGAATCTTTTGCAATGCATATGACTACTCCTGAGACAGAGCTTAGGACCCGGGGGATATAATTGAGCTTTCTGAAGTTTCTACTTTTAAAGCTAACTGATGCATTGTTAAACAATAAACGTGTATTTTTATAGAACAATGGCATATTCAGTTTGTCTAATTTGAAGGAATACGATTCTTTAAAAAATATTTTGAGATTTCAAATATAGATGAATTTGAAATATGATTTGAAATATTATTTAATATGTTTTAGATTGTTTGATGCTCGAATTTTAAAGTTGTATAAGTGAAGAAAGCTTAAATTTTGTTTCAAATTTAAGTTTAATTTTCGTTTCGTCATCGTTTTGAGTGGATATTATATTCCTATTCTCAACATTTGTCATACATATTGCAAGTAATTAATGATTTATAAATTAGTAAAAGAAAACCACAACTGTATTATGCTTTGTCTTTTAACAAATGAGCGACAAATAAACTTGAATTAACAGAACCTTTCACAACACTAATCATATCATTAGGCTTTCATTATACCACAAATATCATTAATCCAATTTTTGAGCTCTACTCAAAAAATAAAATACTTAACTATAATCCATAACCATTATATTCCTAAACACAATAAAGGCAATGCTCACTGCTTATTGCTCATATAATATGTCGACATACGCTGAGTGAACCAGCGTATGTTGACATTGACTGAAAAATTCAGCGTTTGAAGACATGCGCGGTTTACAAAGATTGATGGTAACATATACACTGATCGATTTATTGATATGCATATGTACATGTATATTGAAAAGCCCGAATTGAAAAAAAATAGCACTCGTTTCAACATTTTACCGTCAATAAAATAAAACTATAATGGCGGATCAGCTCTGTTTTCCCGAACCTGTTTTTTCAATCGGGGCCTTATGCCGCGTTTACCCGAAATAATGGCACAAATTATAATGAGTTTTTCGTATAAACAGAAGGGATAAGACTTTTATTTTTAATACTAATGTGGCTTTAAGTTGGTAGCGAATAATTTGTGCTTGAGCCTTTTTTCGGAGCGGGTGAACACGGCCTTTTCCCTTTCACAATGAAAAACTTATTTTTTAAAGATATTTTATTTTATAGGCAATAATAGGAAAGCGGAAATGGCGGATCCCTCACTTTGCGAATCCTGCAACAACCAAGCCGCAGTAGCAAGATGTCGTGACTGCAATATATTGTTTTGTCAGAACTGCAAAGAAGCTATTTATTAATAAAACATATTACCAGAAATACCCTAAACAAAATTGTTATTTGCACGTGAGAATGGAATATAGATATGTCGAAGCCTGGAGGGAACATGCATTACTTTTCCCTTTCTCGAGAGTCCGAGGGTCAATAACTAATTTGGTAAGAAAGTGTTTCCTTTTATTGCATGTTCTTAATGTTTAAAGCAAATATACTTCCAGGAATATCAAATATCATATTGTTCGGTTGATATTGCCCGTCATATGTAATGCGGTATCCGGTCAAAAAGTCCCCGGCAACAGGTCACTAAAAGTGCAGCATAGGACATAAAGTCACCTAAAATTTTACTTCATAATTCAAAATTATAAATTATGTTTATGTAAGATTTAAAATCAATAAAAGGGGAAAACAAAACAACTTTTTGACGGGAATTTATGTAATACATATATACCGCGTTTCGGCTAATGCATAGTAGGCATATTTAAACACAATTCATACTGAAACGGCATAAGTATATTAAAGAAAAACTATCTTATAATTTCATAAAAATAGTCTTATTGCAGTGGATCATATTTTAAGTTCTCTGTCTAAAGGTACGTTTATGATTTTTCGCAGCGGTGTTTTTGTGTTTATGAATTTCCGCTGCGGTTTTTGTGTTAATGATTTTTCGCAGCGACTTTTTTCAGTAATGATTTATTTTCGCCGCGATTTTATTATTGATAAATAAATCTTGTGAAAACGCAATTTTGCTAACATTTTATATTGCCTTTGATATAGAATATACTGGAATAGGTTATGTTATTTTGTTAGCAAGCAGTATAGGTCAATATTAATACCTACACAATTAAATTCAATAAGAGAAAATTTATTGATTGATTCGTCCCACTGACTTTTGAATATCATATTGCCAAATACACATAACAAGTACATCATCTACACACAATTAGCCATGAACATTCATTTGAGTTTCCAAACCCCAACAATATCACAATAACATATGCAATATGACACTAACATCAATAAGAAAAAGGAAGATCAAAGCAACTTTGATTTTACAAAGAAAACTAAATGCCATCTATGAAGAGGCATATATTATCTTTAAAAGGCGTCGGGAGCAAAGGTGTGCTGTTAGGCCCATCAATAAAAACCGAGATTCATATGGATTTTTCAATGTGATGTTTGATGACTTGCTTAGGGACAAGGATGCATTTAAGAACTACTTCAGGAAAGCTGAAGGAGTTATTTGGAGTTGTTATTGGAATTGTTGTTATTGCAGACATTTATAAAGTTTAATTATAGATAATCAAATCAATAAAACAGGCTTTATTCTGCCCCTCACTTGCTTTAATTCTTTCTTTTAATATGCTCATGGTTTGACGCAGCGATATAATGTTTTCATTTAATTCATATATCCGAAATGGCCGACAGTTTCTCTTAGTGTGTTAAATGTGTTTGGTTTTGTTGTAATCAATTAATTGAATAAAATTCAATCAATTTTATCAAATAAATCTCGAAACGCTAACGGAAAACTTGAGCGGCTAATAGTAGTATAAAAATGAGAGTCATAGGCCACCTACCATTTTTTTGATTGGCAAGGTCTATAGGAGGGCTATTAAATGTGTGTGTTTGTCTGGTAATTTATCGCTCTGTCCGTTCATCATCCTTTGTTATCCATCACGATACGATGATAAGTATTTTAGATATGTCTGTCCGTGGGTCTGTCCTCTTATAAATATCTCTCCCCTTTGAAATGTAAAGGACATTAAGAATACAATTATAAAGTTTCTTGTAGAACCCAATCCCAACGTGAGGGCATATAGTAATTGGAAGTCTGTCTGTGTGTCTTTCCGTCCGTCTGTGACTTTGTCTGTCATTGCTTTTATGAAAGAGCTAGAACTGTGGGTCGGAAGGTCATAGATACTAGAATAAAATGAAAATTCAAAGTCTTAGAGTTTAGATTTGTTTTTGCAATGGTGGTCTGAATCGCCGAATAGGGCTAAAAACCCATAATCACTGTAAGTATGAGCTTGTGCAGACTAGAAATTTTGAATTTAAGGTCATAGAACTTCGTTATAGGCTCAAATGAAAGGTCGTTGCGTGCAAATGTCCATTTTGACAGTAATGACTAAATTTGTCACCGGAAACTGGTTGAATTAGGAACAAAATCCAAAAATCAATTACAAAATATCAAATATCCCTTCAAATATGGGAGGGGCGGTTAGGGCCTTTTGTGCTTGAAAATACTTAGGAGGATTGTTCTTTTGGTTTATTTTATATTTTGTGTCTTATCCGAATAGATTGTCCATCGACGACTTCAATGAAGTTCTCAACAATGTAAAAGATGATTTGGATAGCGATCATAGAAACGCTGTCGTTTCTCCAACGGAAAAACTTGCACTTACTTTATGGAATGCTTAGAATGTATGTATCTATACAAGCTGTTAGCATATAAATAAATAAAAAGGATAACACGGGTTATATTTTCTAACTTTATTTCATAATTGTTATTGTAAAATCAACAGAATATAAAACTTAATTGCAATTGAGCATTTTCATCTTGATCAAAATCAAACGATCAAGGCCTGATACCAATATTCAATCCAACTATTGCTGCTGACCATATTGTGGCATGTAACTTGCAGACATATTACCAGATTGATTATAGGAACTTGACCCATACTGTTGCGCATTGTACTCTGCGCATTCGATTTGATAAACCAACTCACGAAATTTAAATCTTAGATAGCTTCTATTGTGTGGCAAACACCGCTTGTAGCTTATTTTCAGAGCATCAAAATACACATCATCCTCGTCTTCTTCATCCGTTGAGCCCAAAAGATCATTCATTTGAGATTGGGTTTCGCGCCCCTTGTTTAAGAGCCTCTGAACAGAGCTCTCTGTGTCGTCATGAGCCCTTTTGTTGGATTTTGA
>LQRL01157313.1:6653-16980 GCA_001703475.1 Hydroides elegans
TTGGATAACCACCGAGTAAGTCGCCTCCAATGCTCCACATGACAAGACACTGCTTATTCATACAAATGTACAATGTATAATGCAGCAGCGCCAGTTGGTGCATACAGAAAATATTTATTTTGAGATTGGAGATTATATAAGTTATCTGGATCGCATAATAAAATGGTGTGTAAAATGCACATCCCAACCAAACAAACAAGCTGCTTGTAGTTCCCTTATATTGTATTTGTCGTGAAAAATGTGATATACATGTATCCAAACTTATACAAAACGCGGGCTTTAGCGGTTTGTTTTAAGAAAAATAAATCTGATATATAGGTGATCGATTGTTTGTGCGAGTGTCGTATTTTTCTACGTTTGACCATTTTATTTTATTTTTTTAAACACATACGGTGTTCAGGGTAGAACTTTAGCGGTCGCGAGGTTGCATAATATTATGTGATTACATTTTGGCCATGCTACTGTGCGTTCGAAAACGAATACCAGCGATTTTTTGCGATTGTAAAAAAATGGAATGTCCTTTCGTTATAATTATCACTGAACTTTATATAACTTGTCTTGCTGCAATAACACTCCAATTTGCAAGAATCTACCTCTTTTCTAAATATGCACAATGTTGGGGATTTGACCCGATTTCGAGTCTGAAAACGGCTAAGTCCCCCATTCACTTTACATGGTGGTCGTTTTCAGCCCCGAAATCTGCATCCATTCCCAACATGGGGCATATTTAGGAAAGAGGTAGATTTTTGCAAATTGGAGTGTTATTGCAGCAAGACTAGTTATATAAAGTTCAGTGATAATTATAACGAAAGGACATTCCATTTTTTTACAATCGCAAAAATTCGCTGGTATTCGTTTTCGAACGCACAATAGGCCTGCTCTAGACCAAAAATTCCTCTTGCAAAATTTACGAAAGTATGAAAATGTTCTTTGGCATTTCCTATTTGTTTCGCAAGCAATAAATTGTAAAAAAAAGTTTCCCTGTGGTTCGAAAGAACTCAAATTTATTTTCACGTTTTACGAAATAAATTCGCAGTTTGCCATGATGCGAACGGCTAGTGCGAGCATTGATGTCATATTTCGAAAAGTTTGATAGAAACGTCGTCTAACACAAGGGTGATACAGAAAAGTCAGACTAATAGCTTTATTTTCATTTGTCAACTAAGGTAATGCGTTCATGAGCGGAGCCGAGGAAGCAAGCTTGACAGCGTCGATCAACGGGGAAGAGGCTGAGCTTGTGGTTGGCGAGGATTCCCTCAATGTCACCCTGCCATCCAATGCACCCGGCGAATACCAGCTCATCATTAATAATGAGAATATGACAAGTGTTTACATGTGAGTATATATTTGAAAACAAAAAAAGTGTTATGACCAGCACCTTTAAAAATTATATATATTTTTTTTATTGAATCGGGATATTTTAAATCTAGGGTAAATAGCGACAGTGTATTTAATTTTGACCTCCGATATGATGTTTTATTGATGCTTAACAAATATGAAAACTTGGTTTCTTTACCATATAAATTTGCAGCGAAGAGGGCGCACTGAACATCACCTACGTGCTTAGCGTCAGCGGCGTGCACCCCGAGGCGGGCTCTTTCTTGGGCGGCACCCGCCTGACAATCCGCGGCGAGGGCTTTCCCGCCGACGGGGGAGAGGACGATGTCAGCATTATGATTGGGCTACAGGCGTCATGTGATGTAGAAAGTGTCGATGAGACCGAGATTGTCTGCGTCACAGCGTCATCTGCCTCTGTTCACCACGTGGACAACACAGGATCTCATCCCAGTACGTAATTTTTCTTAATTGACGTATGCAAATATTGAAAATATTTAAAACTAAAGCTCTTGTGGAAAACTATTCAATCACTAGGCTGTAATAGAGAGTTTATTGAGAAGTAATTGTTTGGAATTAGTCAACTTTATGTTGTGAAATCTTATGCTGTTAGCTTAATAAACAATTTCCATTAAGCTGCACTATCACCATATCTTATATTGGTTATGACTCAAGGCATAACTCGCGCAAATATTGTTTGCAGCCCACGGGGCGGGATTCGCATGGAGCCCGGTGAACCTTGAGGTGCAGGTGGGCGACAGCGTACGGTGGGAGTGGAGCGTGCCAGATGGCGTGCAGGGCGTGCACATGCTCGTGCAGCAGACGCCCAACGCCACCACCATTGACCGCCTGCCCGATGGATTCATGAATGGCGACACAGCATCCTCTTTTGGTATGAGGTCTCGAGGTTTTATAAATGTAGTTTGTTTCACTAGATAAAAAGATCAAACATCATTGTGTTTATCAAAGTTTCAGCAGCAAGCAATATCAAGTTCAATCAAAATGGCGTTGCTTTAAATGTTCATCAAATAATGTTTAAAGCATATTGTTTACTATTTCATATATGATAAAATTGGATCCGAATTTGAGCAACCAGCCTCTGTATTCTGATAAACCATGTGAAGAGCGATATTAATTTTGAAACTTTTTTTTAATGTCCTTATATTGTAGGGAACTTTGTTCACCAGTTCACATCCCCTGGCACGTATTACTACAACAGCGGCCAGGTTCTCAGCAATGGCAACCTTGTCATGAAGGGCACGGTCACAGTAGTTGAAAGGTCATCCGCTGAACACAAGGTGGCTGTCATGGTCGGCGATCACGAGGCCGTCTATGTGTTGGACGGTAAGGCGGGGTTTTCGAAACTTTACAAAATAAAATGAATCACCCATTTGCCTATGTTATTATTTTATTTTTCGCTGTTGTCGGAATTGTGATTAAAAATACAAGACAGGCAGAAAATCAGATGTCGTTTTATCATAACTTTTCTGATATCTTTTGGCTTTCTGACCATTGATTCCATATTGACCAATTTGATTTAAAACACAAAGTATAATATTGATTCCTTGCAGATTCCGAAGTGTTTTCACCGGATGGCGTTTGTGCCGAAATGCTGGATCCCTTCAGTGGTTGTGTGGTCGAGGCAGAGCTTGCCACTGACTTAGACTCCAGTGACTTCTCCTTCGTGTGGTCCGTGTGCCACACACCCACCGTCACCGCCCTATTCCCCCGTGAGCTCAACGTCACCGATGATATCATGATCACAGGAAGTGGCTTCACGGCCGAGGCATGTCGTGCTACAGTCATGTTTGGTAAGGACAGTGCTTAAGAAAGACAGAAATATGTTAATATTCCTCAATATGGTTTTATCCATGATTAGTTGTCGCATTTTGAAACTTTGAACATTTACATTGGTCGAATGAAATTTAACATGTACATGTATATACAAAAACCGTTCATCAGGATATGTTGATGAATAATGTCTCTGTGTGGGCATTATGAATAGCTATATCCTGTCTCCTCAACAACGACTGCTTATTTCAAAGTTTTTACTCAAATTTGTATGATTTCCACTTGTCCGTAGGGAGCCACGAGTGCAACGTGACGTCGTTGACTGATACCAACATCACGTGCAGTATTGACGCCGACTCAGATGTGCCCGTCTACACTGCTCTGCCTATCTCAGGTAAAGTTGTTTTTAGATGTCTCATTGTTTTCTCATTGTTCCTGTGACTTAAGGCTGCTTTAAGATAATATTGACCTTACAATTTTTTAAATGTTAGCTCTGTACATATAGGCCTACTTCAATTCCGATTAATCTTAATATTGTGTACATGTTTTCTTTAAAAAAAAAAAAACATTTTACATATACAAGAGGTGTTCAGTTTAATTTGTTACACTTTGATTGTGCTGTAAAGACAGCACACTGTGTGAAACATATGAAATCCCTATTACAACAGTGTGCGGGGGCCCTTATATTTTTATTATAGCTAGTCCGTTTCAATGTTCAACAATACCAAGACACACAAATGCTGGAAAACCTGAAGGTACTATTTTTTGCCTTTTGAAATCTGGATCGGGTGTATCACAGATCCAGAGACATCTCAATCGAGATGAGTTTGATGTCAGTCGAATGACTACTCATTATGTAAAAACCAGAAACAGAAAACAAAGAACAAATGCAATTTTGAACAAGAAAAAGCACGTCGTTTGTAGGAGATATCCCTAGGCTACTCCCGATGTGGTCAAGAAGATCCGGACTATGATCTTCAAAACAGACCCAGCCACCAAACGCGATATTGAGAATTTATTGGAATTGAATCGAGGAAGTATCAATCATGTTATAAAACACATAATCAAATGTCGAGTAAAGAAAAAAAAACGAAAGTTCATCAGCATACTCAAGCCACGGTTGAAAAACGATGGGAAAGATCCTGGAGGCTGTACCTGATTCTCAACGCAAGGAAATTGAGAAACTATGTTATAACTGACTTTGCACTGTTTTATCTATGTGGGAATTATGGAAAAACACGAGTTAATTACGTTTGACAGAGTCAACCAAAAGAGTATAATATGAAGTCAGCCAAACGCGAAGAATGTGCTCCTTGAATCATGGTTGGGGCCGGAGTGAGTGCTCACGGGAAAACTAGCCTTGTGATTATCGATCAGAAGGTGTAGATGACTTTGGATATCTATATTCAAAAAGGTCTGGGGCTTTTTTGTGAGAAAAATGTACCGCGTTAGATTCCAGGATAATTTAAAAGCAACATGGTGTTCTACCAAGGCAGCGCATCTTCACATACGACAATATGGACGCTGCAGTGACTCGACGACGCCGATAAAAAATATGTTTCACCGTAAGAGTGGAGACCCAAATCACCTGATGCCGTCCCCATGGATTTTATTTTTTGTTGCATCCTGACAAGGGAGCTACGGAAGAAATCCTTACCGACCCTAGCTGGTTTTAAGCATGCTCTCAAAACTATCTGGAGCGACCCCACCAGAATGTAATTGATAGGGTTCTTCGCAGTTGACCAAAACCCTGAAGATTTATATGTTATAGACATCAATCCCACGTCAAACATATGTTTAAACTAGAAGTCTGTAAGTTTTATAGTTTTCATTTTATAGCAAAATGAAAAGTGTAACAAATTAAACTGAACACCTCTTGTAATTCTATCACTTTATAAGTTTTCTCTCTGCATTTATTTTGCAGTGAGTATCAGTAATCTTGGCAAGGCGATGATCGACATCCCCGTTCCCTCAGAGAACACCATCTCCTTGCGGCCCTTGTGGGACACCATCTCTGCAACCATAGGCTCTACAGCGGGTGGCACTGAAGTCACATTAACGGGCGCCGGCTTTTCCGAAGACGAAGACGCCGTGCAAGTATATTTAGGCAACAGTATGGCGGAGATTCAAAATGTGTCGACATCCGAGATCGTGCTGTTGACACCGGCCATGGCAGCGGGCAGCTACGACGTGCGCGTGATGACGACGGTGAGAGACGCTGCTGTGTTGGTCGAGTGCTACGCTGAGTCCTGCTCTTTCGAGTTCTCCGCCAACGCCACTCCGGTCGTGAGCAACTACACCGAAAGCGAGCTCAATGGCGACAATGAAATCGAGCTGGTTATCAACATCGACAACGTGGACGACGGAGAAGAACAACTGGCACGCCGGCGGAGGAGCGTGGGCGATGTAGGCGACTACACCGTGATGGTGGGAGACTCCGAATGTGAGGTCACAGATGTGACTAGTACCGACATCACGTGTACCCTGACTGAACCCGCGGCCGGCACACAAAGCGTAACCGTACACGTGTCTTCACTCGGTAACGCAGCGACGGAATCGGGAGAGGCGCTCACCGTGGACATCCCCGGCACAGTGACCACAGTGCTGCCACCCTTAGGTAGCGTAAACGGTGGAACAGAGCTGATAGTGAGGGGCACCGGCTTCGGTGAGGGCGTGACCACTGTGACTGTAGGCGGGCTCGAGTGCGACATCCAAACAGTCAGTTACGAGGAGATCACATGTATAACTGAGGCGCACGCGGCGGGCGAAGTGGATGTTGTCGTGTCCGTCAATGAGCAGACGGTAGGCGATGCTCCTCTTGAATTCACCTTCGACGACGCCGCAACACCAATCATCACCGCCGTACAACCTGCTACTGGTTAGAAGAATTAGTGTAGCTTATCGATCCAATATTATGTTTTGGAAAAAAAAGTGAGAGAACATACAGTTTCTAGAAATAAATTTAATTTAACATTATCTCATATCTCATTTGAAGTTAGCACGATATGCCAGATTTGAATTTTTATACCCTACATACAATATGTATTAATAAATATCACATTATAAATCTCTAAGTGACGGGTGACGCGACGATCACACTGACCGGAACTCTTCTGAACACGAATGCGCAAACGACCATCGAGTTCGGGGATGTGGCCTGCACCAGTGTTTCGGGTTCGGCGACTGAACTCACGTGTTCCTTTTCACCGGGCGCTTCGGGCACATTTGCGGCAAAGGTGCTCGTGTATCCTTTGGGCTTTGCGACTATTGATTCCGAAGCCACACTCGAAGTCACCTCCGAAGTCGACAGTCTGACTCCAGATGAAGGTAATAATTATGGTCCTCAACGTTATCATCTTGAATCGTTACAATTGATCTCATGTTTATTTCATATTTAAAAAAAAATATCTTTCTTTATATTATCTTGCACATATTAATAATCGTAAAGGCATAATTTGCAATATTGCAGTGATTTTGAACATACATTCAATTAATTATTTGTAATATTTTGGCCTTTTTTATATTAATGATATCTCCCAGTTGCAAATTAAATTTATATTAACAAATACTCATTCTATATTTTTATGCGAAAATATAAAGCTATGAATGCGTTATTTTTGATGTTTTCAGGAAGTTATGGTGGCGGTCATGAAATCGTAATAACCGGATCGGGATTTCCACAATGGGATGCGGAGAGTGTGACCGTGACCGTGTGTGACTTGGTTGCGGAGATAACTGAGGTCACTGGCACCGAAATCGAGTTCGCAACACCAGCACACACAGGTATCTTTAGGAATATAATCCTGTTGCTTGATTTCTCACAATACCTACCTACCTAGGTCGATGTTGGAAACATCGACCTGCCTGGATCTTCCACTGGTCCCTGCTCAACATCAAGGATGCCATCTCGCGTTCTTGGAGGCCGGTGTCGTCTCGCAGCTGCTGCACAAACGTCCGCGCCGGTCTTCCTCGCCCTCGCTTGCCGTGATTAGGGGTCCACAACACTAGATTGGATGCAGCTTCTTCTGGGTGTCTATAGCAATGACCAGCCAGCTTGAGTCTCTTTTGCCTGATTGTATCCGTGGCTTTGGGTAATTCAGCATATAGTTCTTTGTTGTTCACATGGTCTCTCCAAGTGAACCCCAGTGCTGATCTTAGCAGTCTCGTGAAACAACCATCGATTCTCTTTGCAATTTCTCACAATAACGTTTCTTAAATGTCCAAGAAACAAAAAAAAAATACATCTTATTCGCCGCTGTATGTGTAATTCAAGACTAACTTTTCCCAAAACCCTGTTGATTCAAAAAGGACCAACGTTCTCATCCAGTGAATGCACCCAATAATGATCATTCCGTATATTCAGGATCTGGCGACATGGAATGCGATGTAGTAGTGAACATCGGCGGAACCAACTTCACCCTCGCAGCCGCCTACACCTACCGCGACACACTCACGCCTTCGGTCACGGCCGTTGACCCCACTCGTGCCGGTACTGGTGGCAACACTCTGCTCACTATTAGTGTCGACAACCTCGGGTAAGTGGCAATATTTTGTGATAAACTACATGCATGATTCTTACTCTTACTCTGTAAAATAACATTTTCATTGAAACGATATTTTAGTTGTAACATGAATTGACCATGCTCATACATGGTTCTTATAAGTTCATTTCAATTTGTGATATAACCGTTGATTAAATGTACATTTAGACCATAAGGCCAATCAAGTATGCGATTTGCATTTCAGATCGGAATATGGGTCTGCGGAGGTGAGCGTGGCGGGAGTGACGTGCGACGTCGAGTTCAATAACGGCAGCACAATCAGGTGTCGAACCGGTGAGTGCCTCTTCCTCAATCAACGCGATGCGTGTGGCTCGCAAACAAGACATTGCTTTGCAATGTAGTTCGGTATGATTTGTTGATCGAAAACGACTTTCGAAGCGTAAACTCCCTGTTTGGTTCAGGTATCTGCTGCTGCTTAAGTGCAAAAAGGAGGATACGAAATAAGAAAGCTTTTTAGCCAATATTTTGTCCCACGGTCTCTCAATATGCTTCTCCTAGGCCCGCTCTAGATCCAGAATTCCTTTCGCAAAAGTAATGAAGGCGTGACAAAAAAAAAATGTGACAAATACTGTACACAAATTCTCGCACAATTGTTGCGCAACAAAAACCTCAATTATACACTTTTATCGCTAAACATCAATGATTTTGTCAGTTTCAAATTTTTATTTTGTTCGATAAAAAACCGACAAGTGTTTCTTCAAAAAACGGCAAAAGATTATTTAATAAACTATTAAATTAGCAATGATTTGAAATGGGAGAGAGAATGGGGAAGGTGGATGAGGGGGCGTTTGGGTGAGAGAGAGAGAGAGAGAGAGAGAGAGAGAGCGGGTTGGAGGGACGTGAGGGTGAGAAAGAGAGAGAAAGCGGGTGACGGGTGGGTAAGGGTGAGAAAGAGAGAAGGTAAGGAAAGTGGGAGAAAGAGGAGGATGAATGGGTGGGCGATATAGAGGAGGCGACCCACCTCAACACGACCATCAAACACATGTGTAGGATGACCACCGAGTGAGTCGCCTGCAATGCTCCACATGACAAGCCACTGCTTATTCATACAAATGTACAATGTATGATGCAGCGGCGCCAGTTGGTGCATACAGAAATGTTGTATTCACAAACGGATTCTAGAATGATGATCTAAGTTATCTGAAACGCCGAATAAAATGGTGTGTATAATGCGCATTCCCGTCAAACTAACAGGCTGCTTGTAGTTTTCTTTTGTTGTATTGATATACGTTGTCAAAACATGACAACAGTCCTTTGTAGTGAAATGTTTTTATATTTAATTATTTCGCATTTTCCGAAAAGAATTCGCATTTTGCAAATATGGGTTAGCGCGAGCATAGCCATTCGACTTAAGTTTCAAAATTAGCCGCGCGGCGCCTAAATGAAAGCATTTGTTTAATTATTCATCAATAAATAAACTATTCCATCGATAAACACCAATAATTGTGTCCGTTTAACATTTAATTATTGACAATTTTGCTCTAAAAGAGCGCGCCTACGGTTCTCGTTTCACAAAAATTGCTTTCATTTTAAGTACATGATTTTGAACGATAAAGAATATCCAAATTTACACTTTCTTTTTACAAAAATATGTTTATCAAACCAGGGATTTATCTACCTGTGCGACTGGGAAAATTGTCGCACAATTTTTCCAAATGTCGCACAACTTCCGGTTCGAATGCGCCCGACCTGTCGCACAGTTTTTCGATAAAATGCGCCCATTGTATCATATGTTTTACTGTAATGTGCCCGTATGGGCCCATAAACGAATTATATATCCAAGAATATTTAAGATTTCGTTGGTCCATTCCTGATCATTGTATAATTTGTTTTTGTATAACTTCATCGAGTTTTGTTCTTAAGCTGGTATATATAAGTGACCAATCAGATTGATCAAATGGAAAAATTTAGAAGTTTAAAATTGTCGTACAATTGTTTTTCACTGTCGCACAGTTTTCGAAACTGTCGCTTAAAAATCATTGGAATGCGCCCGATGTCGCACACTCAACGATTTGTAGATAAATCCCTGTCAAAATATATACTGACAATGAAAAGGGATATGTGTGATGACATATGCTCGAACCATTTCCTGTATGGTAGTATACTTTTAAGGCAGGTGTAGCTTAAATACGGTTTGAAATGTATGACAAATATTTCGAGAAGTCGCACGATTAACTTTTCCCTAGCGCGACTAGCTTTTGTGAGCCAGTCGTACAGTTGTGACTAAAATTTGTACGAATGGTAAACCCCTTGGCACGATATATTTTCCTTGATCAATGTACGTTAAAGTTTGTTTGCGTTTTGTTTTTTATTTATTTGAAAAAAAAAACGCGCGCAAGTGCAAATGAACCGCTCTTGCGACCGTCGATTTAAAGTTGAGTAATTTAAATGTGATAGAATAGTTATTATATGATTTGTAGGAAAAATCATCTTAATATGAAAAATTTGATTTCTAATATGAAAAAATTGATTTCTAACATGAAAAAATTGGTTTCTAACATGCCAATCAACAAAGTACAAGCGTTCGGAAAATATATGAGATTAAACTGTATAGTATTAATAATGGTGCGGGGTAAAAATGAGAGAGATAGGATGTGGTGGAGGGGGCGTAAGAATGAGAGAGAGAGAGAGAGAGAGAG
>LQRL01157326.1:0-14116 GCA_001703475.1 Hydroides elegans
CTGATCAACCCTACCCCCTCTCTTTAAAACATGCACATCAACATGGAAGAATCATACATAACATAAATAATTGTGATACATTAGTAGCACAAACATTACCGTGTCTTGATTTCAACGTATTTGAAGCATTTTTTAAATAACTTGTCCATCTTGATTCATATGAAAACCGTTACCCTATCTCCCCTTCTTTTCAGACGGCCATATTCCGCTGATGCGCAAAGACTCGAGTTTGAGCAACGACGTGTTCGAGAGCATGGATTCCGACGACTTTTCGCATCCGGAAACGGTTCCCGAGGAAACATCCAGTCAACTGGTGACACCTACTGGCGATGAGGAGAAACATCCGCTTAGTAACGCGGCTGTGGAGAGGCTGGTGAGTGGAAATGAGTAAGAGAAAGAGAGAGGGAGGGAGGGGGGAGAGATGGAGCGAGAGAGAGAAAAAGAGGGAAGGAGAGAGAGAGAGAGAGAAAGGGAGAGAGAGAGAGAGAGCGAGAGATTAAAAAAAATAGAGAGAGAGAGAGAGGGAGTATGGATTCCGACGACTTCTCGCACCCGGAAACGGTTCCCGAGGAGACCTCGAGTCAACTACTGGGAACGAGGAGAAACATCAACTTAGCAACGCGGCTGTGGAAAGGCTGGTGAGTGGTAACCTGGTGAAAATTAAAGATAACGGTTGAGGAAAAAAATGAAGAAAATTGTAACTAGTGGAAACATATAGAAATTGTGCGAGAGATGTATAGAAACAAAACTGAAACGATTGATTGATCGCGAGAGAAAGAGAGAGTATACAGATATATTAAAGATATTGACAGAAGAGCTAGGAATGGAAGCGTGCGAAGAGAGAGAGAGAGAGAATTAAATACAATTCGATATCAATATCTAAACATTTAACACTCTTTTCCTTTCTCTTTTGAACCAATCAGCAATCTACAGAAAAGACCATCACCCTCCCCAGTGGCGACAAGGCAGTCTGTCCCCGGACGAGGGTATTGGCACATCCGTTGGCACGAGAAGACATAAAGAAAGAAAATTAATAGATTGTGAATCAGAGAAAAAATGAGAGAGAGAGAGAGAGAGAGAGGGAGAGAGATGAAAGAGAGAGAGAGAGAGAGAGAGATACAAGAGGATGGTACAAGTAGGATATAATAATGAATAAATACAATAACAATTCATCCAACAATTAATCAATTTTAAAATTCCTCTATTACTCCTCCCCATCAGCAATCCACAGAAAAACCCACCAACCTACCCGACAAAGGTAGCCTCTCCCCTGACGAGGGTATCGGCACATCCGTTGGCACGAGTGTCGGGCAATCGGTGAGTGAGACGTCGAAGCCAAGCACGACCAGCTGTGAGACGAGGACGTCGGGAAGTCTCAGTGATGACGTCCCGATGAGACACGATGCGAGGACGTCGGGCAGTTTGAGTGACGAGGTAAGGGGACACTTGTATCATATTCATGCAGAGTCTATATTGAATATATTTTAAGACTAATAGCTAGAATATTCTATTTATCGCCGATGGTTATGAAGACCTTTGGTGAATCATACTTACTCATGGTCCGGCTGTCGGGAATAGGCCCTTTACTCGAGCGCCATCCATTTTCAGAGCTAGTGTATTCAGTTGTAACAGTAAAAGTCTTTATCAATTTGAAGGTTAATACGAATATTTATATATACTTACTTACACATCTCTCTCAATAACTTCAGCGACAAGTTTGGACCCGTAACGCTATGAACCCTAAGCTGTCACCTTAGGTCTAAGTTTTAAGCTTTCATTCATCTACTATCTACCTAACAATATACAACTTATCTCAACCACCAGATCCCTGCCGAATCCCCTGCAACCTCAGAAAAGGACAAGAACATCATTGTGACGCAAGCGACCCTGGACCGAGGCAACAGTTGTCAACACCACAGTGGCAGCGCGAGTAGTTACCACAGCGCGGGAAGTGGCCACTCGCGCCGCAGCAAAAGCGATGGTGAAGAGGACAGTAACAAACTACTGAGCACGAGTACGGCGGGCGATGGCGGAGGTATGTGAATAAGATGAAAGAAAAATATGTATTGGAATACATGAGTAACAAATAAAATGAATATTACATGTACGTTGTGTATATGCTATCTATTGCAGGAATACAAAACGGACGGTGGCAGTCATCGATTGAAAGTGAATTTGATAATTAATTAAGGCAAAAAAAATGTCAACACGTATCAGCATATCATGTTTGATACTCGTGTATTGTCTCTTTCTATCTGGTTAAAGTCCAGAATAACCTTATGCGATTCTTGCGTATTATGAGCTTTGTTTTATACTTTTCTCAGGCGTCCTTGTAGATACATATACAGGTATATCAGTAACATGAGCCATCATTTAATGAATATGTAAAATATACTTCTAAAAAATGTATATTTCATTTTGACTAGACGTCTCCCCCGCCTCAAACGCCTCCCACGGTGGCGTGTACGCCCCTGAGTTACTCGACAGCGTGGCGTTGAATCTGCACAACATCGACAAGGATGTGAAACGATGCGACCGCAACTACGCTTACTTCACGCCTACTAATCTGGATAAACTGCGTAATATCATGTGCACGTGAGTCTTTGAATGATGAAAATTAGTAGGGTTTGATTGATGATGTCATAGACGTGATGATAGAAATGATTTTCAAAAGGTCACGACAGGGGTTCTCACTATTGATTGCGTGTAAAATATAACTTACCTCGTATTATTGAAATTAATGTGCATATATATTTGAACTGGTTAGCATTAAAAACTAAATTATAATAGAAGATTTAATTGGTTTGAGACATGCTTTGCTTTAGAGTCTCTATCGTCTACCTTTTCTATATTTAATGGTTAATCTAAATGCAACATCTGCAATCCGAAACTGGAGAAAGGTAAACAATAACCTATCTACAATTCCATATACAGTTTATGTTCTTGACTGTTTATGCTCTATACTTTTGTCAATATGTGTCCTCTTTTCCATTCCAGGTACGTGTGGGAGAACCTTGAGATCGGCTACGTGCAGGGCATGTGCGACCTTCTTGCGCCTCTTCTCGTCATCATTAACGACGGTAAAATGCGTGCTGTTGATTGAATCCTTTCAAGCTGGTTTAGATTTAAACTGTTAAATTGCCCCTAAGATTACCACACAGTTCTTTGGTTATTGAAAATATCATTTAGATATGTTTGTAATAATGAAGAGATCGGTACATGTACAATGTAAATTTATAAGAGATCGGTATATATACAATGTTAATGTATAACAAATATAAGAACTATTATTAAGCTGTGTAGTATTAACATTTTGTTTTTAGTATAATATTGCCTTCAATGAAAATAACAAGTTAGAACGGACCCGCGATCTCGTCCTTTCTCCCACTTAATCAGCGCCTTTTAACCATGCATATTAAGACCATTGTTTATTTTCCGTTTCCAGAGGCGAAGGCGTACGCGTGCTTCGTGCAACTCATGAAGCGTATGACGACCAACTTCCCGCACGGGGGCGCCATGGACCAGCACTTTGCCAATATGCGATCGCTTATACAGGTAAGGGCCTCTTACGGGGGTATAATAAAAAAGGATGCTCTATACACTCCGTACATCGACATGCATATCATTCTCCTTCAGTCCGCCGTTTATCTTCTTCCTTTCTCTCTACCTTTGACAAGCACTTCCGAAGTATTCGCCAATATGCGGTTTCTTATTTAGGTAATGGAGTATACGATTTTTATTACACTTCAGGTATTCATTGTACATGTATATAAATACAGTTATATCTCTCTCTTTCTCCTACCTCTCTCTCTCTCGTTCTCTCTCTCTCTCTCTCCCTGTAAAAATTTCACATCATAATTAAACCCACTTTTTTTAATGTATCGCATCGAGTTTTATTGACTAAATTTATCTATTTAATGGTAATGTAATTAACATTTACATGTTCATTCCAGATATTGGACCCTGAGATTTTCGAGCACATGCATCAGAACGGCGACTACACGCATTTCTACTTCTGCTACAGGTGGTTTCTGCTCGATTTCAAACGAGGTCAGTATATTTTAAAACTGGTTTTCTTTTGGGTGGTGGGGGTGGTCGGAAGGGAAGGAGGGGGAGGGGATGGTCTCATAAGTCGCTTTTGAGAGTAGAGAGGACTCATAATAGCTTGCAAAGTATGTAAGTTGTTATCCCCCGTGCAACGGAGGGATATAGGTCTGATCTGATTAATCTGAAATGGGCTTGTTTGTGACAATAACGTGCACGGGGGATATTTCTGTTCTCTGACAGCATGCCATCTAGTTTCTGTAATTTGTAAAATTTACGTTAGATTGAAACAATAAAAAGACAGTGATTTAGGTGATTTGCAATGATTGGCCATGTTGAGTAAGTCCCTTTACGAGTCTGTAATATAGATTTATTGCCAAAAAAATGCGACGGGAGCCCCTCTTTTTGAGTGTTTGTCATTTGTTTTAGATTTATATCACCAAAACAAGAGTGTGATATCAGTGAATGTGTTTTATCTATTTATGATATGCATGATGTTTCGACTTGAAATCTTAACTACCTGAATTGAACATTCGGAGTATATTACGAAATCACACCCCATTTTATCTTTATTGAAATAATATAATTATATATAAACATGTATATATTCAGAATGATAAGTGTTTATTTTCGTTCTGTCTTCAATCACCATGTAGTTATTGCCTTTTTTATTTCCAAAGTAATAAGTATTACATGAGTATATTTACATTTTATAGTTACTTTTATTTGATATCCGTGCTCTTCCCTCTTATTTTCCAAGGTCGCACTGTTATTATTTTATAAACTCTTGAGGAGTTTGACGCACTCTTACGCAGTAACGTTAGTTTTGTTGTACACGTATATAAATAGTCATTGTAAATTAAACTTTTAGTGCTTTTTCGCTATATAAAGCTGACCAGGATAATTTAGAATCATACATGTTTGGATAAATCCACAAGATGGAGCGAATAAGTTTTCTCTTAGTACTAATATTATGCACTTTCATGCAGACAAATGGACTAAAAACTCAGTTTTACTCAAACATCCAGTCGAAACCGAACGAATATTTAGTACAACTCGCCTCTGACTCGGTTGAGAAGGATTCCTTTCACAGCAAAGCGACTAGTTTAAATGCGTTCACGATTCTGCGATCTACAAAAGTCGGAAACAAACCACTGTATCTGATTCGATCGTCTCTCTCCGACGAAGACCTTACAACTCTATTGACCAATGAATTCGCTGATGAGGTCATTTACGTCACAACCAACATGATGACGCGCGGTTACCATGTCAACAATGCAACAAATGACGTCACAATTACTGATTCTACACGTAATTCCCATAGCAACGCTAATAACAATGATAACCTGGCTAAACTGACATATGACTGTAGCAGTACCCCGGGAGAGGCACCATGTCAATCACACGCGAGTGGTGACGAAGTATGGGGCTTAAGCCGCATTTCGCAAATCGCTGCGTTGGATCTATCGGGCGCCTACAGCTACAAGTGGAGCGCGACTAACGACGGGTCGGATGTCGATGTTTATATTATGGACACGGGTGTCAATTTAGTGCATAATGAATTCGCCAATATTGACGCGATTTCGGGTTATGTTGCCTCGGATATTGCGGAGGACGGACACGATTATCACGGACACGGTTCACATGTGGCAGGTATAGCGGCCGGACAGAATTATGGCGTCGCCAAAGCAGCCAATATCATTTCGGTCAAAGTAATGGATTTCGAAGGCATTGGCAGTGGCGTCGGTTTCTTCGAAGGACTCGATTACATCACATGGGATGTCCAGCGTAAATACGCGGAAACCGGCCTGCGTCGCAAGGCCGTCGTCAACTTATCGCTGGGATTTCCGGGACATTTTGATATCATCGATGAAGCGATTCGTTTCGGGACGGAAATGGGAATCATCTATGTAGCGGCGGCCGGAAACGATGGCATTAACGCATGTGGCACCTCACCCGCTAGTTCCCCTGACGCAATCACCGTGGGCGCCACTGATAACACGGACACGGTCACGTGGTTTTCGAACTACGGTGCATGCGTGGATATATTGGCACCAGGCTCCGATATATTATCCGCGGGACATTTGCATGATACACATACCGCAATACTGGATGGTACCTCCATGGCGTGTCCTTTTGTGACCGGGGTCATTGCCCGCCTTCTGAGTCATAGTGATGACGTCAGTGACGTCACGTGTGCGCGCCAGCACCTGCTGAATACGGCGATAACCGGAAGTGCCAATATACCGGGGGATAAACCGGGAACGCCGAATCGTTTGTTGTATGCCGGGTGTAACACGTGTTTTGGGGCGACGGGGTGTGAGCCGGAGTTTGTACTTACGACGACAACGACGACTACAACTACTCAAGGGCCGTGGTGGCCCGAAGATAATGGGGCGGCTGGAGGGAACAGTGGCTATATATCCGTGATGATAGTGATGGTTGTTGGTTTAGTTAGGGCGTAAGAGACAATATGAAAAATCGTAGAATGACTACGCATTCGTCTAGGTTGGAAGTGAATGGCAAGAACACTAACATTACATATAAGATGCCATGTAACGAAACTATATATACATTGAATTAAATCATGATTTTTCTCTTTTACAAATTAAAGGTGTTTACATTAAAAAGACAGAATATAACCCCTTATGGTTTACTCGATCATGATAACCGAATTCAATTTAATCATGATTAAGAGTAAGGCTAAACATTCAATAACAATTCAGGTTTTAATTTCAGCACTACATGTACGTGTAAACATGTTGATCAAAAGTTAATAAATGAAATTAAATCATGTTGATTGTTTTCAGTAGTCAGTTTTTTGTTGTTGTCAGTGTTGATACACTCTAGCACTCTTGAGGAACACATTTCACTTACAAACACTCCTTCGTTGATTCAGAGACAGAAACAAAGAGAGATAGGGAGAGAAAGAGAGAAAACGGAGAGAGAGAAAGTGAGAGAAAGAGAGAAAAAGCAGAGAGTGAGAGATAGCAACTAACGAAAACGTTATCAATGGGATAAATTGGACTGGCGGTTTCTTATTTTCAAAGCTGTCCGAGTCTATAAGTATCAAAACACTGTAGACTGTAAATAAACTATCCACATATTTCAAACGATGACGATCTTTATCCAGACTTATAATATCTCACTCTCACCTCTCATGCACATACTTGTATCAACCGGTTTTTCGAAGTTTAGTATTAAATCAGTTAATGCTTACATTACAAGCGTTGATTAGTTTCAATGACATTGGATCCTATATGGGAAAGGGAGCTGAAGTGAAAGTTCTTACGAGCCTCTAAGTTAGTCATCAAGTTCTTAACGTAAGTTCTGAAGGGTTTCTTTTTATGGCTTTAAGTTTTTAGCGCTTATTTGAAATTGCCAATAATGAAAACAAACCATACACACATCATCTTACACTAGAAAGCATAATCTCAATCCTTTCCTACTTTATCATTTTTCCCATACAGAGCTGCTATACGAAGATATCTTCAGCGTGTGGGAGACGATCTGGGTAGCACAGCACATCAGTTCGCCTCACTTCGTTCTCTTTATCGCTCTCGCCTACGTATAACCGCGAAATCATCATAAGATAAACATGTACATGTATTGGTATTTGTCATTCACAGAGCTTCTATACGAAGATATCTTCAGCGTGTGGGAGACCATCTGGGTGGCACAGCACATCAGTTCGCCTCATTTCGTGCTCTTCATCGCTCTTGCGCTGGTTGAGTATTACCGCGAAATCATCATTGATAACAACATGGACTTCACTGAAATCATCAAGTTCTTTAATGGTTAGTGGATTTTTCCTAATGGCCCTCCCCCTCCCCTTGAATGATGATCAAGCACTGGTTTACTATAGACTACACAGAAATAATCAAGTTCTTTATTGGTAAATGCGCTCTCCGCTAAACTCCCCAAAAACAATGATTAACAATAACATATGAATTATGGTGAGAAAATATTCTCAGTTCTCAAGTTCTTTATTGGTGGACCGCCCAACTTGCACAAAACCTCATCACGGCCTCATGTTGACCTCATATGAGTAAATTTTATGTCAACATGAGCTCATGATGAGGTTTTGTGTAATCGGGGCGGGTGTCATCGCGAGCTTTGTTACACAATTCGTTTTATCATTGAAGTTAATACAAATTTTGTTTAAGTAATAACAAACATTAGCGACCATTTGTGATATTTGACGTTAGAATATTTAGCAAAATATTGTCCATCAAACTAAAAGTAAGTAAAATAGTAGGAAAATATTACGGCATCTGAATGGGACTTCGAATAAACTATAAACACGAAACATTGTCAAATTGTATTTTATAATGATGTTTCTTATCAAAATATTTTCAGAAATGGCGGAGAGACACAACGCTAAGCAGGTGCTACGAATAGCACGTGACCTCGTTTATCGGCTCCAGGATCTCATCGAAAATAAATAGTCCCTCCGCATTAGGGAGTGATGCGGTTCGCATAAATAGATAGGCCCTCCGCAGAGTGACGCGGTATTTTGTCCCTCCACCGGAGAGTGATGCGGTTTTCGAAAAAAAATAGTCCCTCCGCCAAAAGAGATGCCATTTTCGAAAATATGTTGTCCATTCGCAGGGTGATGCGGTCATTCTAGTGATGCTTGAATCATGACCTCTTTCAAGAAGTAGTTCTTCAAAGTTCAATGCCGTTTTCCCATACTGTTTCAATTAAAAGCAAATATGATTTTCGACAATAGTCAGATCTCTTAAGTTTTACTAACTCTTAAGTTTAAAATGATTTCTTATAACTTAGATTAATCAAAGAGAATTGTAATGACAAAAAAAGATAATATATGAAACACAAAGCAATTACATGTTACTCTAACATTCATTTCCCATGTGTGATACTTTTAACATAGTGTTCATCACATTATTTAAGATCTCAGTGAGCATTGTAGATGTAGCTTTGTTAAATTCACTATTGAATTAAAAGAAGGTTTATTGATTGATAAAGATAGATAGAGTTGTAAATATTATTTATTGTTTGTGCTGTTGTCCCGTTTGTGATCATTTTGTCTGCAGGTTTCTATTTTTGTTGAAATATGGTTCGAATGTAAATACGACAGAATGGATATGTTTATTGATTACTATTGGTTGATACGAATGTTATTAGCCACATATATATTTTATGCGATATAGATCATGATTAATTGTTAAAATGGTAAGCATATTAATATCAAGTATAGAGAGTGAAATGTTCCAAATCTGCATCACATTATTAAAATAAAAATGGCATATTTATTGTTCTAATGAGTCTGTGCTTATCAATTAATGAATTTGAGTAAGCATAAGAATAGTGCTTCATGAGGGATGCCATTGTATATTATAATTCCGACCAAATTGATTCAGATGCCAACATTCCAATGTAATTCCTTTTTCACATCGCAAATCGAAAAACAATCAACTCGGTTTTAGGAATAATTAAGATGACCCATGACATGCGTGGTATATTTTAAAATAATTCTAAAGAGTATGTATTAACAAACTTATTTACGATTACTAAAATCTAAAATGTTAAAAGATATGATGTTGAATAGGTTATGGCTTAATGTACATACGCGTATAATGCTAAGAACCTTATTTGTCAAAATAGCAGAAATTTTGTATATTTGCAAGAAATTTCTGAATCATGTTATACTGCCAAATTCCCACTTAAGCATTTATATATTGATATTTATTGTTCACATAGATGTCATTTTAAAATCTAGTCAGCTCTAACATACCATTTCAAATCAAGACATATTTAAGTTAAAAATTACACATATACATTTCGTTAAGCTTTACGATTTAGTATTCTCACTAAAAGACAACTTGAAAGGTTTGCTTTCTGTATGACTACGAAATACGTCGAAATGGTAACATCATGTTTCCACCCAGGTATGTACATTAGCTTAGGTTCATAGGGTCAGAATAACATATTTACATAATTTGTTCATGTATGAGGCCAACTCTTTTGCTTATGATCATGACTAAAATAAATGTTTTGTGGTGTTGTTTTTAGCCACGGCTTGCGAAGCAAACCGGGGTTTGTACCACCGCTTTGCCGTTATGTATTTATTTGTTTAGTTCGTAAACTTTTTCTAAAATCGCTACTCCTCCGAAGATTGTAGACGGATTTGAATGCGGATTTTTTTATATCAATCTTTAGGGATTCAACTCTTCAGGGTGTGCTTACGTAAGCAATCATGCTTATATAAGCACTACAAAAAATAAAACCATTTTCGGGATGACTGGCCTTACCTGCCTCCTGCAGTTAAGTGAGCCATAATACAAGATATTCTGGGTGTTTGTTTACGTCACGTGACATACTGCTAGTTGTCGATAATAAGGATTTTTCATTGTCTTCTTTGCCTTGTCGTTCATGTATTGTAAAAACAATCGTAAATGGTAAAGCATTGACTTGCCAATGTAGAGGCACCAGTTCGAAAGAAAAGAAAACCATTTTCGGGATAGGTGGTATGCACTGCTTTTTTTTTGCGTTTCACGTACACGGCTTCCTCGCGTTCCGTAGATTCGAATACACCGGTATTTAATGGCGTAATATTACATATTACCTAATAGATATTGTAAGGGAAAGAAATTGGTGATCTAATCCAACCATTGTATTAAAGAGGTTGAGTCTGAAATATAATTGTATTTAATATAGATATTTGTAAGTAGTAACGATGCGACTGTGTTGCGTACTTTAACATAAAATAGTCACCAAAACAATTGTTTTGGTGACTATTGTTTTATCAAAGGAAAAACTAACAAGTGTATTATAAAAACGTTTTACAAGCGAATATACGCAAGTGATATGATTCTTACAACCAACAGATATAATAATTGTATCTCTCTATTGCTCTTCAATAAAAATCATTTTTGTCAGATGTTATTAACTGAAAAAAAATATGTATAAAGTTTAGTTACTGGAAACAAATTTATACAATATTCACAATGAAAATGTGACCGAAAGGAATAATGAACAATATTGTTTGTACCAAATATAATTTAATGGATTTATAGCTTTGTTTAATGATGGTTGAAATGCTAGATAAAGAAATAAACGGCTTACTTTTATATCGCAGCGTGAATAGGAGGTGTGCAAGTTGTGACACACTGTCCTTGGACAGTCTTGTTAAAATGCAAGTGAAGTATTTGGATATGGAGTAGTACCTGTTAAACAATGAATTGCAATTTAGTAAATGTGTAAATTGCGATTTTTGCTTAAGGTATTTATTTGTTAATCTTGAAATAGTCAGAATATCTGTGATTCGCATTAACAATTTTTATTTCGAAAAACGTGTTCATATAGGGTAATGAGTTATTTCATGATTTATTGAAGAATTTATGCAATGTTTCAAATTGGTTTGATTGAATAGAAACACGTAAATATTAGCTTTTGATTAACTTATATTTTTGTTAGGTGTATTTGATTAAATTTATACTAATTGGAATTCCCAAATATATTGTTTTCTTTTAAGTGTTTAATTTGCATCAATGGAATTGGCTTTTTATTTTTTCTACAATTCTTACTGGCATTGAATACTTTAGGTTACAATTTGAAATTCGATATTCAATTTCTGAATTCCTGCTTTTCGAAATCGCATAAAGTAATGAAATATTCTATCTGATTGCTTTTCAGTATTATCTATTTGCTCTTATTCAGGTCTTTTTGTATTTTTATACCTTTATCAAATTTCCACTGCGAAGTAATGATATTATCAAAAGATTGACATATCCTTTTGGGCTAGTAACTACATTTAAGCTTCAGGAACGGTTATTATTGTCAAAATGTTTGTCTATAACTGCTATTCCCCATTGTGTTTTAAAATGTATTTGCTTCTAATATTGTTTGTTGTTGAAAACTTCTCATGATGCTAGAGTTTATTGATTTAGTTCAAATCTGGTGTCGATCAATGAATTTAAAAAAATGTATACACATTTTTTAACATTTGTATTTTTCGATAGTTGCAGTTGATCAATTGCGCTACTAAGTTTGTAACTATCATGCATTAAAACTTTATTGAACATAGCTATTTTAAAAAGAAATGACATA
Organism: Hydroides elegans; assembly: GCA_001703475.1. Classification (NCBI taxonomy): domain Eukaryota; kingdom Metazoa; phylum Annelida; class Polychaeta; order Sabellida; family Serpulidae; genus Hydroides; species Hydroides elegans. The sequence continues at coordinate 12,118 of LQRL01157326.1, forward strand.
AGCAAGCAACAATAGGAAAAAAATGTTTGATATATTGAAATTTAATTCTGAATGCATGTATGGTCTGCAGGAATATAGTCTATATATAAATGAATTCATAAATGTATTAATTAATGTTGGATGTGATATGAAAAATATATAAGTAAAGCGAGGGGTGAGAACACATTATTGTCTCTATTTTAATGTGTTCATTGTTGTTTTTATTGTTGATTATGACATACATGACAGAAATAAAACTGTACAACTGTATTTCTGTTTATTGTTTACCCACATCCAACTAATTTGGGCGAGAGATATTGCTATCCCCCGTTTTGCCTGTCTGTCTTTCCGTAATTTGTGATAAAGAATATTCATTAATTGCTATCCCCCGTTCCGTCCCTCTGTCTACATTTCCGTGATTCGTGATAAATAATATACATTAATTGCTATCCCCCCTTCAGTCCCTCTATTTGCATTTCCGTGATTCGTGATAAAGAATATATATTACTTAGGCTGGTGGCTTCTGATCTCTAATCCAAATTAGACATCCACAATCCACATCAGTTTTAAAATCTGAATAAGTTTTAACTATATTCTGGTCCAAATTACATTGTGCGCAATTACTAGAACTCTATGCGGATTCGTATATTACCTCAATTCAATGCATGATAAGCTAACAGGCTAGAATGATACCTACAGGGGGTATTTATTTATGTAAATATTAGATCTATGTGTTATCGTGATAAAGACATCTATCTTTTTTAATCTAGCTTGATGTGTAAGCATAGCGGACGATAGTTCGTTGTAATACCAACGCGAAAACTAGTTTATTAAATGGCGAAGACTTTTTTCAAGCCTTTTTGAAATAATTAACAAAAACATAATTGTTTTGTGTTGCTCTTTTTCTCCGTTATCAACGTTGTGACGTTTCTATAAATTGCTCCTGATCATTCTGGACCTAATTATTCCAATGCCAGGGTCTTCCAGGGGGTGCAGGTTTTTCAACAATGGGCTCTTCCAATCCTTCACATAACATGCCCAACACACCTGCGAATACCTGAATCAAAGACAAATCCTCTATTCTGATGTATCTTATAACAATTAGATTGTTTAATTACTATAGGACCATGATATGCGCGACCTGTTTAAATGCATTTTAAGAAAGGTTCTAGTCTGAGTATAAAAATGAAAATTACATAAATGGATTCGAAATTTCGACGATGTTTCTTTGACGCTATTTTCGATAAATTGCATTTTTTAAAATTTGAAATATTACATGGAACCAGAATGTTTAAAGGAATATCATAAAATACCGCCACTGTCGACATTACATATTTGGGTTTGTGGGCTATATAAAAAGTCAAACATTCATCGATTTTGTAAACCCTAGGTGATCTATGGTAGAGATACAGAAATAGACATGCCGTATATGTTTGTTCAGAAGACAACCATTTCATTATGTTGTATTCTCCGTTCATTTTATTTATTTCTTTTCAAACACATTAATGTGCTGAATGATGAATCTGGTATGATGAGCAGAATTTAAAAAAAAAAGATTATATCATACTAAAAGGAGGACATACGATACCGAAGGGCGCGTTTCTAACTTCTCTGGACCAAAAGCTAAAATGCACAAACCATATACTGTAACCATCAAACGCTAAACGTTAAACGCAATAAACGCGTTATACGCTAAACGCTAAAGGATAAGGAGAATGGGAAGTTAGAACCGCGCACCACATTTTGAATTCAACAATCTTAAACGTTAAAATGTAGTAAAACGCAATCCGTTTTCAATCAACCAAATCTATAAGACGTTGGTTTATCGTTTGTCATACAAAATCATATGTTTGGGTACCGATACCAATACAAACGTTGACAATTCACCGTAACATTGACGTCATAGATATGACATTGTTGTGATGTAGAATTCGGTCGTGTCTTATGTCGGTGCTGCAATATCCTTATTGAAACCTTATTGATACTATTCTTATCCTTATTCTGGCCGAGGGGGGGGGGG
>LQRL01157334.1:346-23878 GCA_001703475.1 Hydroides elegans
AATCTCGAATTCCGCACCTGAAGTAATATCATGAGGTAAACAGACTAAGATATTAATAAACATTCCGATTTCTCGATCCCAGACTATCCCTGACTAGTCATTCATACATTTGAATATGGTGTGTGTTCTATTAGCAAATAAATAATCTAATTATAGTTGTATCAAATTCAAAATCACCATCCATATATAAATGAAATAATTTACTATGTATTCTACTGAACTAACAAAAAAATCCCTCTCTGAAAACACCCACAATCTTATTCCATGATCGAGTGCCCCCTTCAGTCTCGGCGCGTGTAGCATTGCGTGCAGGGACCAGGTGTTAAAGGCGCTCAGCGGGCCGAATAATAACGTTACATGACCTGTGTCTTTGTACCCACCTCATCCCTCCCACCCCTCCCCTCCCCCTATCCCTCACCCTTCGCCCCTTTCCCCAACCCCTGATGTATCCCTTCCATTTTACTAAAATGATGTTTTTGATATGCATTGTCAACGTTTTGTAATGCTTGTTGCTACATTGTATGTGTGTAGTTGCTGTTGTTACGGGGACAGGAGGGGGAGAGTAAGAGGGAGGGGGTTATCTATAGGTGCTCTAGGTGATGGATTCTAAGGGGTAGGGGGTTGGGGTGTTTGGGTCACGCTAACTGTTAGTCAATCGTTCGGTAAATAAGGGTGCTGACAAATATTTTACAACTTATTCTGTGCCGTGATTATATAAGGAAACAAACTTCGAATAACAAAGGTGTGAATGACTTCTTAAATTACAACGTTCTGGTGCTTTCCTTTTTGAATAAGATTTTATTTCAATTTTTGCGTTTAAAAAGAAATCCATATAATGTATTTGTTTATCGACTTTAAGGAGCAAACTATATGTTTACAATTTGATAATTAATTAGAACCAATTATCTATTTTCTATTGAAACATTTTATTATTCCCTCCCCGTGTCGAATTCCCTTTAATGATAGCCACCCTTTTATAATGCACACACTCTTGGTCTTGTGTCATATTTATTGTTATGATGGGTATTATTTTAATCAGCTTTTATGATCGCGTGACAAATCGGAAAAAGACGGGAATGACCGAAACCACCTTCCCATCACATTCCCCCTCTCTGTTTTCAAAGATGTTTTAAAACCTTGTCACATTCTATGTTGCGTTTCACACCAGTTTGAACTCTTTGACGGACATTATTTCAAAGGAATCGTTTTTAAAAAGACTTGTTTCTGTTGAGTTGGTCATGTTTTCTGGGCTCTTAATGATGTGTTATTGTTATGGACAATGGGATTGGACACGAAAATATAAATGCAATCATAAAAAAATGTCAATACTGTTTCCAAGCCTGGGTAATGGATTTCATTTTTCTTCACAAAGAAATATGAGCAACATTATATTTAATTGTAAATTATTTTAATAGAACCTTTGCCACACTAGAGGCTTCTCCGAGGCTCCTTTCCTTAGCAAACTATAATTTCCAATATTGGCCTATACTTTATTGAACACTTACAAAAAAAACGCGCGTCACTTTAAGGTCTGTTTAGTTCGAAAGTTTCGCCCTTAATATTTCGCGCTAAAATATTTACAATTTGAAAATACGATATAAGATTGATTGTTTTATATAGTTTGTTTGGTACTATATGAAACGTCTTTAAGTTATCTATCATATGTGAAAATTTGGTTGCATTATGACTTATGGTTGCTAAGATATTGCATCATTTGTGAAAATCGCGGCGATTTTTACTTAAGATTCAATAACTAAGCAATCATTGGTTATAATACAATCACACTTTCACACATGACAACCAACATAACAATGTTACAGATAACAGCAAGCAAACAATATTAAACAATCATTCACATATCGTATTTTCAATTAGTAAATATTTTAGCGCGAAAAATTAAGGGCGAAACTTTCATACTAAACAGACCTTTATGAAACGCAAAACAGAAATAAGGCGCTTTGGTATAAAAAATATTTTGTATCTCGAACCCAAAATGGTATTTAAACTCATTTATATTGAATTTTTTTATGAGTACAATTGAATAATCAAAACCGCAGAGATTCATCCATATCTTTTACTAAGATATGCATGTTTACATGCATATTAGAAACAAAGGGTTATTATCACATTTTTTACACTTTTTTATACATTTAACTCACTGGCATTAATTGAACTATCCTTAAGGCGTGTTCACGCAAAAAAATATCCTCAATTTTTGCGTGAACAGACGGGATAAATTGCTATGTTTTTATACAAAGTTGGCTTTCAAAAATATCGGGTTTCATGCTATTTTCTGAACTTTTTCGTTTGCGTGAACACGGCCTTAGTCACTGAAAAATAAGAAACACAGTGAAGTACATCTTAAGGCAGGGGCAAGTTGATGTTGGGGACGAGCTCAGAAATCCTCCAATAATATCAAGTGATACCTATGCAATTGAGATGATGAGTTGTCACCAATATTAACACACTTACCCTTAAGCGAACCTACCTATTCTCACCCCCTCCCCTACTGAGTTAACCCCCGGGGTCGAGGGTCCTAATTTCTTGATTATTGGTCACAGCTTTGCACCGTTTTGGGTGTCAATGGTCACCAAACACACTTTGGAATTCCAAGGGCATAAGTATGGGTTAAATCACTTGATTACCCCACGGGCGGTGTCAATCTCTTTATCGAAAGCACCGAACGAAACTGAGTTTCAGATTTTTTGAATATGATCTGTTCATATTTGAACTAGCAATAACACGTTTATACATTTTTGAAGCAGGACTTGATAATCCAAAGTTTATGAAGAAAATTCAACGCCATGTTTCACATATTTTGTAATAAAAACACACACACACAGCTTTTTTTTAAACAACATTTATGAATTTATTTATATTGTCTGTTTTCTCACATTTTTGAAAAGTAAAAAAAAAAAAAACATTTAAAAGAGCATATGAACAATGTAATGCCCTTTTGACTATCTTTTGATATGGTCATTTCTTAAGTTTCAATTAGATATTACATGTACATCTTGTAGAGAACTGTATCAACTTTAAATTAATTTTCTAATAAGGAAGGTATTGTATATTCATGTACGACACTATTATAACATAAGAGCTATGACGACTTTGCGCTATAAAAATAATTTTAAAAAGTTAAATATACACTCATTTTGTCATATAAAGTAATCCTTGAAATTCATCAGTAAGCTTTTACAGATGCACCTTTTTCATAGAGAAATAGTTTGGGGTGCTCTTTTTTCTTATACCCCAAGTACCCTTGATCAGTCATTAGGGGGAGGAGAATAGGTGAGTTAATATTTGGTGACATGTTACACAAATTTAATTTCAACAAAACGTGTCTCGGTATCTCTCATAAGGAATAAATGCAGCTCATCATATTATGTTCATTAATAAGGGGGTAAGGCACGACGCATAGCATGAAATTATGTTCGCTAATATGGGAATTTCATGGTGTCAATAGTTGGTGTGCCTAGGGGGCAATAGTTTCCAGGGGGATTTAGATTTGTTATGTAAGGTATCATCAGGTATTTCTCGGAAGGCATTTTAATATAGTTCATCGATGAATATGATATTTTTGGCATGTTATGTAAAAAAAACTTTAAATGTTACTAGAACAATAACCGACATTATTTTTAGGCCAAAACAACCCAAGGCATATAGATTTCTGGCATAGATTCTAATGTTTCCAACCAAAACGTTTCTAACCTAGAAAAAAAAACATAAACTTTAAAACATGGACAAAAACAAAAATTAGTTAAAATAAGATTGCTTAAGAAATGCGACTGTCTTGTTGCTCCTTGCGATTTTCATGTTGCTCATTTTTTTTATATAACAGTATGCATATAAGAAATATAAAATATCCATTACTGCAACCTATTCCACAGTTCTGCGTCACCTGAGCACCAACCGGAGTCCCTTTCACTCTCGTCCAATCAGATCCTCCGTTACAAATTGCTGACAAGTGCCATCAATCAGTCCCCCCTCAGTTAAAGCAATTTGTCAAATGAAACGCTCTGAGAATAACTAATTACCAGCGACTCAAGTATGCTCAACATGCTAAGCTAAACAGATTTACTTTCAACAAACTCACCCATCTCTCTCCTAAATCGAAACTAATTTGGGGCAACCAGGAAACGGAAATGTTTCCACAAGTGGTTGGGCCTTTTAAAAACGTCGTCTCGCTTCCACTAATCGCTTTCTAAAGAGATACAATCTTTGCGCTTCCGTAGATTTCCGGAACAATCAGACGGGGTCGCATTAAAGGGGAATAGGAACAGTACTGAGAGATGCCTTGTGGTTAAAGGGATGGCTCGATCTTGAAATACGCATTGTTGTCAAACTGGATGTGCGCTATGGGTGGGACCATGTGCGATGAAGCGTTGGGAGAGATAAGGACTTGATCTTGGTATTTGATAAAGGAGAATGGTTTAGTGACTAGATATGTTTGTTTAGAATAACAGTTGTAAATAAAATTGATAAAGGACATATTTTAAAATTAAAGATGTGGTTAAAATGTCGAAATGGGATTGACAATTATCAGCATATTCTATTCAAATTATAACACAAATGGTAGACATACTTTCATCACAGTTCGAATTCAACATTCAAATAATGGATTGTAATAAATCAAAGTAGTGATCACATAATAAGGTGAGTTGAGTTGGCTTGATAATTTTTACAATAAATATTTGATATAGTTTTTATTATCGATTTCTTTTATTATTTGCAATTACACCAATCTTTCATATAATTTTCTATTATTTTTTATAAATGTTAAATTGAACACATTTCGTTTTGTATTAAATAATATATTAAAGCTTTTATTATATTTATCACTACCCATTTATTAAATTAAACTTATCGAAATCGACTCAATGTCGCGAATATATTATTCATTACCCGGCAAAGTATAAAAATTATATAGTATCCCACTCGGCAGAAAAGACGTTGCATAGACGTCGTGTCCGAATCGGACGTACGAATTACGTTTTTCGGACGCCGGGACTTAAAAGGACGTCCGGAAAACTTTCATACGGGCCCAAAGTAGGTCGACCTTTCAACGTCAGGTCCGAATGCGACGTACTAAGGACGACCCTTGCCGAGTGGGATTAAACCATGTCGATCAAGTAAATTAGCTTATTTAATATAACTAATAAGTTCTGAAAAATCGTAATGGTTTGTCAACTTCTAAAAACGAGCCATGGAACCTCTTTAAGATTCTAAGGTTTTATATTTAAATAAAAAAAAACACATTTCAAAGCTTCTGATCGAAACCAACAAATATTCTGTGTTCGAATCAAAACACATATCTTATCTACTATTGTTGAGATGATACAACTGGCAATTCGACATCCGGGTTGGTTGACACGATAATATATTTCGTTTAAATACAAAATAATTCATCCTTTCCACTTTTAAGGCTGACTGTCTGTAATCTATAAACGTTTAAAGTAAACGTTTAAAGTAAAATTATTTATGGTACATGGTGAAGCAGTGTCACGCGCATGCGTCGAATAAAAACGACCCGCTTTGCACCAACACATTTGAAGAACTATCCACTTTTCTAGGATTACAAAGAACAATTATTATCGACTAAGTTCAATTAAGTTTAGCATTTGATATTACTATCAAATCATCACAATGTTTTTGAAAACGGTGGAAACTATTTTGAAGGATATATTTGTCAGATGTTTTAAGATTTTATGGGCAAACATATTCTTGGTGACGCGTCAGGAAAAATCCATCCTTCGAAAAAAAAAAACGTATTTTCGTAAATGTCCCTTTGTGCACATAACTCGATTCTGACATTCTTTAGGGGAGGTTATTGCATAGAATTTGCTATATATTATATTTTGGATTTGAAAAATAATTGTATTTTCGAATCAAAATTTAAATGACTAAATTAACATTTATGCTGTCAATTATCGTAAGATAAAAACTTTATGCGCGGCGCCCCCAGCCCGATCCCCACCCTATATATGATATAAATATAGCCAGCTTAAGTTGGCGTCCCCTTCTTCTTACGGTCTGTAATATTTTATACAATTTGCACCCCGGTACAAGATTCTTTGAATCCGCGCACTTTCATTACCCTAAACTTCATTAAGTTTGTTGTCTAATAGAATTCGGAACGGTAATATCACTATTTCTACGTGCAGTTGCATCACCATTGACAAAAAAATATTCTGATCGATGAATGGTCATTAATTACACCCTGACGTGCACGCCAGGTTGGCGTGAGATGACGAACTTCCAAGGGATGGCCGGACATGTAATGGAAACCCTTATTTTTACAAATCGCAATGCATCGCTTGTTTTGTATTTGTTGACATAATAATGTCCGAACAAAAACTTCAAACAAATGAACAGTCTCGAACACAGAGAATGAGACACAAATTTCCAGTTCTCACCTCTTGATATTGCATGAACCGCCTTTCATACTCAATTTCTTAAGGATAAATAATGGTCGAATTCATAATATTTCCTGAACAATTTGTGAACAATTTCATACTTCAAAACTCAAAGCCAAAAACTAGAAGCTAGCTCAAATGTCTTCTTCTTTTCATCTTGCCTCTAAGAAAACGCCTCAATCCACCTAAATAATTGAAACGGACACTTACGTGACCCCGGGGATTGTGGTCTGGGACCAAGACGGGTCACTGGGGCCGATTGGTGTGAGACTGAGGCGCATCTGGCTCCCTGAAGAAGCTGATGAATGAATTCCGTTTTTCTGCTTAATCGAAGGAAGAAAAACGGCAAAATCTCGTTTTACTCTCAAAGGCAATTTTGTTCAATTTTGTTATTTCATAAATATACATTTCAATTCATTTGATTGTTAATTGTTGAATCACTTATTAAATATAACATTTACCGTGGAAGTTAACACAGCAGAATTGGCAAAAGGCTGGTCACTGGGGCCGATAGGTGTGAGACTGAGACGCATCTGGTTCACTGAAGAGGCTGATGAATGGATACAAGTTGTTTTTTTTTTTTGGCCGAAAAACCTCAACAATTTTCGGGTTACGAATTTCATAATAAACCATTGAACATTTTTATTGTACATACTATGAGAGAAATGGAGACATCCAGCAATGACGTCCGGCTAGCCGCTTCATAGCAATTGTCTAATTTGCTTTAACATTTGAACACAATATACATTTACTTCTGCCTTTCATTATATAACTACACACGGCAAAAATCAGTGTCCAAATCTTTCTCATTGAAGTCCATAATTGAGTCCAATATAGAGGCGAGGCACAGATTGTCCTTGTTGGGATGGATAGGTTCGATAGTGAATTTGTGTGATCTGGTATATATGCATGCACGCAAACATTCTGTACTTTACCAAATGAAGTTAATAAATGTTCATTTTTATTTTCAGAACAAAACACTCACGATGCACATGCACGACACCAAAGAACAAAACCTACTGATGACGCATTCCTCTGCAATCATTTCCGGTCAACAAACAGCGACCTTGAACCGCACTCACCCTTCGTTGCTAAGCAGCTCGCAACCTAGCAACCTCGTCTCATTCCAATCCGCGTTATATTCCCCCATTAGCAACCATAACGACAGCGATAGCAATGATAGTTTAAGCGTCACAAACAACAATAACATACGCTTAGCAACCGCGACGCGTTGCGATAATAGCGTCGTTACCATGGAAACTGAGGAACCGCTTGAAAAGCTCTCGCGTGAGGAGAGGCGTCGGCGACGTAGAGCGACGCAGAAGTATAGGACTGCACACGCAACGAGAGAGAGGGTAAGGGTGGAAGCTTTTAATAAAGCGTTCGCGGAACTAAGGAAACTGTTGCCAACGTTACCGCCGGATAAGAAGCTGTCCAAGATTGAGATATTGCGATTGGCGATTTGTTATATATCTTACTTGGATCATGTTTTGGATTTGAGTCGATAGCTGGATGGATCCGAAAATTTGATTGACATGTGATGTGTACAGTAACTAACTCATGAATGTGTAAACTATCATGAAACAGTCACCTATATTTCATACTTAAGGTTTTGGTATATAAGGTTCAAACGATAAACAATAGATCGAGCTAGTCATTTAAATCAACGAATTGTGTGCCATATAGCTTATATATTCATTTGTTTATTTTACATTCTACAATATTAACATTTTTTCTTGCAGTAAAAAGTAGTATTTAGCAATAAAGGATAACACTTTCTGAGTTCACACAATAAGCATAAAAATTGCTATTATTTCAAACTTTGAACTACAGAAAGGTATTATTTATTGTAGATTTAGCTGTAGTTTTATTTATTTATTTGCCTATCAGAACAAATGAGACATTCACATATAAATTTGCTGGATGGATCATGAAGGGTGTACAACTGCGTTCAATATACAGTCAAACAATTATAAGTCTTTTTTATTTATATTTTTTTAATCAAAAACGTTTTCAGTTTGCTATATGTGTTGTCAATTCCCATAACATACACTTAGTAAGAGCAGGCGCGCGGCGCCACCCCTGCCCCTCTTATATTCATACTAACAAATAAATTGAAACCCTAACCCCACTCTGTCCGATATTTTATACTATTGGCGCCTCTGGTCAAAATTGTCTGAATCCGCCCGCCTAGGATCCATATGTATGTATAGCGGCGCCAATAGGAATCAAAATTTATTATTTTCCTTAAAATCGGTTATCGAAATGGTTTTAATTGTCTACGCTAGGGTTTCAATATGAAACTTTTGAGATTTTCGTTTCAGAAATAAAAAGATAAGACCCAATAAAACATATATAAATCAAAAGGCATCTCGGAGAACATCATTCTTTGTGGTTCTTTGATGATAAACGCGAAATCATTATTTTACACAAAACGCGGAAACATGGTTTAATATGTTTTATAGTCGAGCCAGAGCAAGAGCGAGAACAAACGATTTCTTGTTCTATTACATTTTATGCTGGAACATGTACGCCCATTTAAGCGAGAGAGAGGACGAAAGGTAGAGCGAGAGCTCAAGTATGTGTTAGTTCTTTAAATACATCAAATTCACAATGGAAACAATCTTCATTTAAATATTCCTAACCGCTATAGAATGTCATATGTTTAATTATTTCTTTTCTTTTTGTATTACAACGAGCGGAGCTCGCGACGGCGCCCTTCAAATCCGACCCTGCTTATTATTATATTTCTGCACCTGACCTTTGACGTGAATAACGCTTAGACAATGCTATATATTACACAATTATATTATATTACACAATTTATATTAAATTTGCTAAATATAAACATAATAAAGATAACATCGACAACTGCTAAAACTATCCATTACATTGAGTACCACCCTGTAAAGCTAATTGCATACAGTAGAAAATCGTTAATTCGGACACCTTGCTGGAAAATATTTCATTTATTCTATAGAATTTGTTCCAAGAATATGAAAGATTGTACCTACAAGTGCGCTTCACGTTTCGGCATCTGATTTTACTAAATATTGGGATTTCTCCCATATTTGAGATGTACCTATCTGTTTTAAAAATGGTATCAAGCTATTAAAACCAACATGTATCCCTTTGGTAAAATCAAAACAAATGTATGATAAAGTAGGAGTAATATTGCATCTAGCAACACCACCCCTCCGTCTAGGCGTCCCACGTTTCGGCACTTTCCATTAAATCATAATGAAAAATTATGCTATTGTCATCAATTTCCGCTTTTACGGGATGTTTTTATATACTAATTATTTATCCATGCCAGTGTGATGAAACTTAGGCATCATGATCGTTTATTGGTCAATGACATTTAATCATAATCAATAACTATATCTTAAGATATTTTTTAGGAAATCAAAGCGTTTATCGCTCAGAGTTTTACTTATCATTTTCTTAAAATATAAAATGGTTTTAACATAACTCTGAATAATTATTGATATTATGGTTCGTGATTATATGTACAAATGCTCCCCTCATTAACACGCATGATTTTCCAACTAGTCCATAGGCGATGCCTTAGAAAAAATCAGGGTACATGTTCATCTGTACTTTGAATTTAAAGTTGTGGGAAATATTTAGATCATGTGTGTCGAAGGGTTGAATTTGCTATAACTGGTCAGAAAATATAATATTTTTGAATAAACTTTACCGAAAATTATGCATTACTCTTATTGCAATAGCCCAATATATTAACTTCCCAAGCAACACGAACTTTCAAAATGTAACTTTGCCTTATCAAACCTGTTCATATACATTTTTCTATATAAAACAAATCTCAACTACTTCAATAAAGTATGTCTTTAAAATACGTGTAGTTTTTTATGTAGTTTATGTCTTAGTAATTATCATCATTATGATTTTGCCGAAAGTGCCGAAACGTGGGACGCCTAAAATGGAGGGTGGTGTTGCGCAATGCAATATAACTCGTAAAAACCTTATTCAATCAAAATTATTTTTAGTATACTTAACAAGGGGATGTAAATGTTTAAAATGAAACATTGAAATAATTTTTAGAAAACACAGGAATACTCAAAATAAGCGAAATTTCTCAATATTTCGGTAAATCTGATGCCGAAACGTGAAGCACACTTGTATTTTATTTTGGCTAAAGCAATGAATCGTTTTATCCGTATTCCTTTTAACGATGAGCAGCTGTGAATGAAAATTCACAAAAGAAAAAGTAAACAAATGCATATATGAACACAAAAAGTATATAACTACACTAGTTACATAAATGTTTTTCATATATAACTGCTCAGAAAATCTTATCGACTCTTTCTGCTAACAAATAATGAAATACAGTTAAAACCATTTTCAATTTGACTATCATAAGCAAAATTATTCGTTTATTCGTTTATTAGTATTCGTTTATTCGTTTATCGTTTATTCTTATGCTTTCGTTTATTTGTAAGCAATCGTTTATTGGTTTTCGTTTATTCGTTTATGCTTATTCGTATATTCGTATTCGTTTATTCGTTTATTCGTTTATTCGTTTCAGTTGTCAAATTGGAAGTGGTTTTAACTGTAGTGTACATTTATGCTTAGGTTATACGATCGATGAATGAATAACAATATCAGGACAAACACTTGACACAATCAAACTGAGGGATTTAGCATCTTCCTTTATCTTTTTAAATTTTATTTTGCCTGAGACATAAAATGATCCAATGAGTTTCAGAGGTTGGAGCTTGCCGAATCGCGGAGTCTATTTCTGACGTTCTATACCACAAAGCTCACATGCAAGATTCCACAATTGCACGTTTTTGTCAGGGTCCTGAACGAGTGCTTTTCGCTCTCGTTCCCGACATTTACTGCAATAAAATGCATCCATATGATATAATTATTATAATGTTTTGTACTAAATGTATTGTTGTTTATTAGTCGCAGCTTTAATCTTAAAATTGCATTCGTTACTGTAGATGTTTCAAGATATTTACATTTCATTTTGCGATTAAGAATATGAGAAGGTGAGTTCATTTTCTTGTTGTGCATATCCCTTGCAAAGTCATGTGTCTAGCTTTTAATTATACATACGTGTAATGCTTGCCGCTCTGACTCCCCAACCGCTCCTCTATTGCACAATAAAGCGTCGTTTGCGCTCCCTCTTCAACCGTCACCACGCGTTCGCACGTAAGACATGAAACGAGACAAGGAAACAGGAAGCGGATGCAAGGACTCTGACACATGTCAAGGTCGCGTTGAAGGTCAGTCTGGATGACGCCGGGGTGGAGCGAGTAGATGGAGACGCCTGTGTCTAGTATGGACAATAGAAAGCAAGGACAAGTTACAAACACAAATTTTTAAAAAGGTAATTCAAATACATCATGTTACTAAATATGATGTATTCGATATACAAAAGTATACGTTTGTCACAAGACATGGCATGGAATAAAGATAAATGGCTTTGATATGAAGAGACTTCATTTCCAGGATAACTTTTAACATTTAACATGGATGCATTCTTGTTTTTTGGTATACATAACATATAGTGCATGGAAATGGATGTAAACCTTATCGTAAGATCTCCACAATAATAAATCAAAACATATTTACCAACCTTCCAATAAGCCCGCCATATGCCCTGTCGCCATCATCAATGCACTTTTACTGCGACCGTACGTTCGCGTAGTTTCAAAGTTTCGTTCGGACTGAAAATCGTCGAAATCGAACGTATGTTGTTCGTACATCGCAGATGTGACATTGACAATGCGACTTGGTGCTGATGCTTTGAGTTTACCAAGCAGTAGATTTGTCAGTAGGAACGGGCCTCAAATGAAATAGCAAAATGAGAAGGCGTAAGTAATAACCCTTTTTAAGGTATCCAGACTGTTATGAACTGTAAATGATGTCTTGTTAGGGGTGAACAATCATTGTAATTACCACCGCCATGATGTATGAAATATTATGTTCAATACCTATTATATCGAATAACAAATAATAAACAAATAAAAAAAAACACTTTTATAACACTTTGTCCGAAACTAATAAGAGCTTATAAGATATTTCATGTTTTTTTTCATGTTATATTTTAAGTGCTAAAATGTCATTCGGTAGCTTCAAAATGTAAAATAATTCTACCCAAGAAGTTGACTGCAAACATGAGTTCATGCCCATCCACCGAGAGCTCGCGTTCCTGTCGTAATACCCCGGCGTTGTTAATGAGCACATCGATGCGAGCTTCCTCTATATCGACAATATCAAAAATGCACTGATACAATGCAATTCGAATTATTTTAATATGCATCTTTATGATAAGAGAAACATGGAATATTGTCATGGAGTATATAAGGTTCATTTGAGAAAGGGGCTCGTACATTTCAATGTTACTTTATTACGTTGAGCAAAATAAAATAGTGTCGAAGTAACGCATATAAAACAGCACTCTCGAATAATTTGGACATATCCGTCAAATACTTCATTTTAATTCGAGCAATAATATATTAAGTATCGAAACATGGTCAAATGTAGTGATCTTATTTCGAAACAGCTTACCTTCGTTGATAACCTCACAGAACTTCCTCACAGAAGTGAGGGAACTCAGATCCAGTTTTCTGAAAACCACGTTCTGGTTGGATGTCGCTTCGACGATTTCCTTCCTCGCCTGCTCACCTTTATCTTCATTACGGCACGCGAGAATAATACGGGCGCCTGCAAAAGGAATATACAGCGGCGTGCGGCTCAAACCCTATAATAATTCTAGTGTAACGTTTACTGTGTATTGTCAATGGGTGTGGTTGAGTATAAACCCTAAATGCTAAATGTAAAATGCAAAACGAGAAAAGTTAAATTCTAAACGTTAAACGTTAAAAAAGTTCTAATTACTAATTGCCTGGCCACATTGGAAGCTTTTATCTGCCTTTTTTTTTCAAACAAGCGGAGAAGAAGCTTTTATGATGCTTTTAGTGGTCACATTGGAAGCTTTTTGGACTTTAAAATGTTACAGTAAAACCTTTCTATTAAAGCCTATAGATTAATATTGAATGTGCTATGATAAAACAAGGTCATTATCCTTGTAATCACGTTTGCAGACACACGTTATTTATTGACCTGTTTGTTTAGGCTTTACAAATCATCTCTTGTATTTTCTGGATCTTAAAGTACATTATACGCTTTCCGTCATATCATTAAATTTGAAGCCATTGATTGCCTGACTTTTCTAACTTTAATCAAAAAAGACAAACAAGTATAGATCTACCTCTCTTCAACTACAATTCTATATGATCTGTGAAATTCGAAATATCCATTTAATGGCTCAATTTAATTTTATCTAAACCCTATCGTGGTACTTCTTTGCGGGTTTTCATAGAGGGCCGATGTGTCTTGAATATTTCTGTTATAAATTTATCCTTTTGATTAATTGTCATCCGAATTGTACCTTTACTTTTACATGTTCCTTATACGTTCCATCAACAGGTTCAAAGACTTTGTCTAAATATAATGTAGACCCCTATTGCATTGCTTATGAGTTCTAATGAAAACGACATCATGTTTATTTTTAATAAGTATTTAAACCAAGGTGTCATATCATTATATATTTTAGGTCAAAGGCCCATAAACTAGAAAAATGAAAAACGTGTAGAATAGAGTCACGTGTTATAACTAGGAAGTCTTTCGGCATTGAAACCTCTCGGAATTGAACATTATATCAGGTGCTATAGAAGTCTAGATCTAGACTACAACACAATATAATTCTAGACAATTCACCATGGAATGCAAATTGGCATAGAATTCCAGGCAGTCTATGTTGTAAATATCACGAGTGATAGATTTCTAGACTATAGACTAAATTATTAATTTCAAAAATGGTTGAAGTGACAAAAAGATAGGCAAAAGTCTAGCTCCATGTGTTTTAGGATGCAAAATCTACCTTTAAAATTCACTCTTCTGCTAGCATCGTCCAGTGTTTAATTCAAAATTTCCCTTGTTTAAAGATTTCTTCAATGCCAAATAGTATAACTAAGAACTTGCTCGAAAAGCTTCCAATGTGACCACCAAAAAGGCAAGTTACAGAGATGAGCCTTTTTGAAAATGTTTAAGTCCAACAAAGAGCATATAGTAAAACACAGCTTGTTAGGAAAAAAGGCAGATAAAAGCTTCCAATGTGGCCAGACCCTAAGGTTGGAACAGTGCGACGCTGTAACAGGAACACATTACGAAGGCAGGTCCGAATAATATTATGATAATGATCAACACCGTCAGGTTTTATATAACTGCACAAAATAGTCTACGTACATGTTTAGTAAGTAACAATAAGCATCACATTTTCTTTTAAAGAATTCATTTACGTTCATTCATTTAAGCATCTCAAATATACCGTAATATTTTGAGTATTGATTTATGTAGAATTCTAGTTGTTAATTTAATGCAAGATAGTTTGCTTAGAATCAGAATGACCTCGCATGTTTATAAGACACTTAGATTCAAGACATCCCACTTTTTTGATGATTTTTCAGATGATTATATGAAATATGATATTTATATAAAGTGAAATTTATATAAGACTTTTTCAAGCAAACATATTGATATATACTTATTTTAGCTATGCATGATGCAGTCCTATTGCGTGTCTAATTTACAATAACTGCAAAATACTACAACAAATGTAACAGTACACATATTCTAGAATAATTATCTGAATTGAGAAAAAAATACATTTTGTAGAATTATTGTATAAACTTTATTTTTCAATTCAGATAATGTATCGGAATTATAGTTATTGCAAGAAACTAAGTACCTTTTTGTGCAAGCACAAAGGCAGTGTGTTTTCCAATTCCAGTGTTACTCCCAGTTACGATTATGGTTTTTCCACTTAAATCTATATTATCCATTATAAATTTACTTTTTTATTTTGTTAATTTATAATGATGTATCTTCATCTCGTCTAATCAGTTATAGGTTTTTAAGACTAAATTCCAATTGCATTTTTTTTTTAAATTTCAAAAACACAATAGGGATTTTGATTTGCATAACTGTTAAATTGCTTTGATCTTCCATTCCAGGAACCACTTACAACATTATAGAGTTGCTGAAAACAGGCTCAGAAATGCGCATCTGAATATAGCAGCCAATATTGTTTTGTTTGAGATGAAACAGAATTTCATAAGATTATTAACATACATAGTATCTTACGAAGAGCGTTTGATTATTACTCCCATATTAGATCATCGCCGTTTAATTTTGAGACTTCCGTATCATTAAGTATAACTTATCTTCAGGATTCTACCTCAACCTATTTCGATATAAACGTTTGTTCGTTAGCCTTTTTAAAGTAAGAAACATTTTTTCTAGAATTTCATTTTTTTTTCTAGAATGTCATTGTTTTAAAATGTCATTTTTTTTCTAGAAGGTCAAAAGGCCATGACGTCATCACAAACACGATACGCGACCGGACCCTAGTTCGTTCTTGAATATAATTTTACTTCAAACCACACCGCAAAGTGAGTCCTTGAGGAACAATCAACTTATTAGTCTATCTGACTCGAGGTAGTAGATATCTTAATCTATAAAAAAATCTAAATCTAAACAAATCTATATGTAGATTCTAATGCTAGTGATGCTAATGATGTGCAGCGTAGTGCTGCCACTCCAGTTTTGAGATAGTCTATGTTGTTTCGTTCTTTTGCGTTAGACACTATTTTTATAGTCGTGCTATAGCCCAAAGGGTGTGGCCACATCGATCAAACTTACTTTCAACCCAAGTTCTAACCCAAAGGTCATGGCGATAATAAACAATTTTATTCCATTAAACCATCTTCAATTTACCTTTAAACTTGCTACGAATAAGTTTTAACTGGTGTAAATAATAAGTTCATGCATGCGTAATTGGTTTGAACGGTGGTTTGAAGGTGGGTTTGAAGGTGGTTTGAAGCATTGGTTAAAGACTCTTCACACCAACATTTTGTTTTTGGCATTGAAACCACGACCTTAAGGGGTTTGAAACTAGGTTTGAAGGCTAGTTTGATCAATGTGGCCGAATTTGAGATTCTGGTAGCCTGATGATTCGTTAGATTTGAAACGTGCTAGGCGATGCGGCTATATTATACTCAGGAAATAAACAACTGATTGTAAGCAGCTTGATATTTATTGTAAACAACTTGAATTTCACTATTATAACAAACAAAAATATCAAGTAATAGCAAACATCTGAATTTTTTATCTTATATATCGAACAGGAATATGCATTTTCTTACATGTATTTGAAAGCTCTGAAGATAACTAAGCTTATTTCGAAGTTTCCAATAACCCGCAGCCTGACACTGCTCTACTTACTCTGTATCGATATTTGTGAAATATATTCGTAATGTACTGTAAAAACAATGAATAGCGACCTTCATTTCATATTCATAATAGACATACACTAAGTTATGTGACAAAATCCACTCCGCAAGACGTCCACGGACGTTGAGCGGACGCCCTATTTTGGGCCGTTATGGAAGTTTTCCGGGAGTCCTTATTCGTCGCGGACGTACAAAACCTTGTATCGACATCGCGTCCGAATCGGACGTAAGAATAGCGTTCTTCAGACGCCGCGACGAATAAGGACAAGTGGAAAACTTTCATATGGGCCTCAAAGTAGGTCGTCCCCTCAGCGTCCGATGCGACGTACTATGGATTACCCTGGCCGAGTGCGTTTCGTACACCTATTGCACACTACTATACTATATAAATGACCGATATCGAATGAAATTCATATAACTTTAAACTATTTCTCCAGTTTCTCGCCCTGTTTTTCCGGAAACCCATTACCGACAATGCGCGGCGCACCATATATGCATTTAAACCCATCATCATTAACACAGCATCACCATCCCGTATCTTATTAACGAAGCCGCCATTGCCGACCGTATTTCTGGGCTCCGAGGCTCATTTACTTGTCAACTGTCCACTACTCAAGGACGCCTCCCTATGGGATTTATGCTGTTGAAGGGGTGTGTGCAAAAAAACAACAACAACATATAGGGAGTACAAGTGTTGTTGTTCTCGATTGTTATATGCGATTCGAAAACATAGCATGGCCAATCACCAATATACAATTGACATTTATTATTTTAGTTTTAACGCTCATAAATGCTAATTTGAATTTGTAACTTCAACTTGTCAAATTGTGTTTTAGGACATCGAAATGAATAACATACTCGTAGGCTTCCCATGTGGCATATAACCCTTCGATGTTTAAATAAGCGAGTAACAATATTCTTTAAACACTCACAAATCTTAAACGACCATACATCAACACATAAAATTGGAAATTATGAAACTAAATGAACTTGTTGTTGTATAAACCAATATCCCTATTTTTGCATTGTGCCCTTTTGGTTGCTGATGCTGAATTTGTCAACAACATGTTTCTCCCAACAATATACGACAAACACATGCCGAGTCGTATTTGAAATCATAGAGGATTTGCGGATATATAGGACATCGACCCTATGTAGTATTTGTTTACTTTATATAAATAGAAATAGTATATGATTAGCTTTTAATGATGTTATGTTGTGACTGTATGTTATGGCAGTTTACATCATTGGGTGTCTTAAGACAAATATAAAAGAATAGTTTGATGTCTTGAAATTTAGACCTTTCCAAAAGAAGTATAAAGCCTCGTTTTAGTTTACACCATTCACTTATGTAATGCATTGTTAAAACTTATCATCTTTATTGATAAACTTTTTATTTCATAATTTTCGTTTCGGTGTGTTGTGCCCTAGAGTGTGAAGAACACTGCACATTTATGCTTGAAAAAAGATAATGTAAGGTTGTTTATTTATACGGTGCATGTTAGTTCCATCCGACACCGGATTATTGAATTCCAGACCGAAACAGCAAAGATTATATCTCGTATAGGAAGAACATGTTGTTTTAGCATAAATATTATCAGATATATCTTATATAGATAAAGAAAAAGCCGGTAAAAATCATATCACGAATATCACTGAATATTTATAATATTTATGTGTGAGTAATTGTAGCACCATATACATGTATAGCAATATATAAACTAAACTAGGTTCAGAACATTTTTTATTTGCTTTGCTTTATCTTATTTTTATTTCGCTGATATGAGAGATATATACCCGTGATATGGTAAATTTGCATAACCTACCAGGACAATAAATTACACCTGATCAAGCATGTTTTACATACCAAAACATGACAGTGTGTAATTCAATATTTATCTATTTTATGAATATTTTTTTCGATGTCAATCAGTCTTCAACTATTTCACCCTTTCTCGTATTACACATTAATTAGTGATTAGGGAAACCAATATTAGATTTCGTATTCATACCAGGACCACTTAAACATACTAAATGCCATTGATACATATGATTAAATGAAAGATAAATTTGTTTGTCTCGTTTGTCAACGTTTTTGAGTGATCGCGTTAACCTGCATGGAGAGCTTATTTACTCGATGATTTTTTAATGATAAACAATATTTAATTTTCGGGACTCCCGTAAGTTGAATAAAGAAAGGCTCCCATTTTACTCATTTTGTCTATGTCATGTGTGAGTATGTTGACAGCTCTTTTTACGATGCCCCAATAGAAAGTCTAGGGTCAAAAGTGCATAAAATGAAATTTCATATGATACCAGAAATATTTGCTATTCCTTGATGCGATAGAATTAACCTTCAAATGTTTTACATGGTATCCGGTCAAAAAGTCCCCGGACATAAAGTCCCCGGACATAAAGTCCCCAAATTGGTCAACATAGGACATAAAGTCCCCAGACAAAATGTAAAATAAAATGTTAATTTCTCAATTATTTTTTGATATCACGATCAATTATCATTTAAGACTATACAATTTCAGATATGCATTAAATAAAAATGAAAATAAATGTTTCTAAATTATATTTTTACCCGGAGACTTCATGTCCTATGTTGACCAATTTGGGGACTTTATGTCCGGGGACTTGATGTCCGGGGACTTTTTGACCTGGATTCGTTTTACATAGATATATGTTTTTATGCGTTTTTATTTATCTACATAAATTGTAAATGTGAAATATAATATATGATCTATTGCGTTCCTGTTTATCAATATCATAAGGGTCATTCCACACGGAAAGCCTGTCCGATTTTTTTCATAACAAACAGTAGTTTCCTATATATTTCTCGTGGAAAGAGTTTAGCGTTTAGTTGTACAAAACGCAATAAGAGTTTTAGAGTGTTCGAGAGGAAATACTTTGAAAAGAGTGGTTCGTAGGAGAAAAAAAAACACTCGAAAAAGCTTGCAATGTGGCCTAAACTTTCAAGTGTGTAATACAAATGTTTAGAAACAATTGAGTAAAACAGTAAATTTGAATTATTCTATAAAGATGAAAAATCAATGTTTGTTATCAATCATATTTCTAAAAATCCCCTGCATATTTTGAGTGTGTAATATATACATATCGATGTTTTTAACTGATCTCTCTGATCTGTCATATAATTTCTTGCAACCTGATTGAAACCTATATTTGATATTTCTCATGATCTTTATAGGTCCCTGGAAAATAATGCGATCACATTTCATTACAAATGCCCTGGTGGCGTAACGGGACCTTAAAAAAAACATAATTTTGGTTAAGATTATGCAGTAGCTGACATACCATTATGTACATGTATATGGAATATTGTGTTTAATCTCAATTATATTTGCTAACATGATCATGTTGTCTAGCTTTTAACAAAAAAACTCTCAGGACGTTTTTAAAATTCAGCCCGTGCGGACTCGACACATGCATTTTACCCAGAACTGTTTTGAAAATAATAATATTCTTATCATGCAACTGTGGAAAACAGAAAAATTTCAACTTTTTAAAAAGAATAATTGTCAACACTTATTTTGAATGAATACGAAAATGATCAATCAGTTCAACTAAGAATAATTTATTCCAAAACATGTATTGGTAGGATCCCTTACAGCTTGTGTTTAATCTGAATCTTGGTCCAAAAGTTTCCGGCCAAAAATTTTCCAGCCATAAAGTCTCCAAAAATGAAACAATGTGCTAAAAAGTCTCCAGCCAAAGGTTTCCGGCCACCAAGTTTCTCATCATAGATGTTTTAAAATCTGGATTTTAGGCAAAATAATCTCTGGTAATAATAAAGAAACAATTTTAAGGTAAATATCAGAGTAAGCATCGTGAAGTACGATATGTATCTAATAATCATTATATCTGGAAACTTTATGGCCGAAAATTTTTTGGCTGGAGACTTTTTGGTACATGCTGTCACTTTTGGAGACTTTATGACCGGAAACTCTTCGGCCGGAGACTTTTTGGTGCGGATACCGTTTTATCTACATGTATATGCATGCATACAGTTGGAAAATCAAGAAACTTTGTTGACTTTCATTATTTACATTCCCTAGAAACGTTATTAAATGGAAACTTACAGGACATTATTCAAACACAAACATGTAGCTCAGCATTGAATGGGTTCAACCAAAACTGGTAAGGGAGCACCCAATGAATCGTATATGATACCTGTATTTTCAAAATGTATATTCTTTTTATAGATAAACGGAAAACAATGTCCAAACTTTCTATGTAAATATAAAAGTGATAAACTTCATATGGAAACTAGAAAAAGGCTAGTACTTATGTCGGTAAAAATGTTTTACTCGCAAGTTTTGCCCTTTTTATATTAAAACTGCTTTGAATAATACACAAATAATGTTATTCTTTTTAGCAAAAACGTCACTATAAACAATAACAACATGCAATATGTTACTCAAGGTCTCCCCAAATTTTTTTTCTAAATGTGACCAAACAGTTCTATAGACAGCAGCTCTTGGCCTGCTGTTTAAAAAACGTCATTACAAAATCACTTTATTTCTCAATAATTGATTTTTTGTAAACGTGACCAAATTGGCACATGTATATAACAAATAACTCATGGCGTGTAGTTTAATCTCATTATGAATGATAATTAAGTTTGTTTGTAACGACTGACCCATAGACTTCTTTTTGATCCACTTTGTAACCTCCAATGCACCAATAGATCCATAGAAATGTGAAACTTAATCGCATTGGGCTACTTTCACAATATTAGACATGTTTTATTGTGTTTTATATTCATGTTTTTGTACAAATTACCATTGAATAGAAATAAACGAAAACAAATGTGTTTGGTATTTTGTTGTGTCTATCGAAATTACCTCGGTTGTCAAGACATAATATTTATGATCAGAATCGATTCAATATATAACATGTTTTTATTCAAAATTGGTAGGCTATAAATTTACTGAGCTATGTATAAATTTGATTGCGATGATGCTGTCAAAACATGAGAAAAGCTTAGCTTAAATATATTGATATACTCATATAGTTAAAATGTAATCAAAGAATAAAAAATATAAAGAAAGTAAGGATAAATATGATTTAATTGCAATGATCGATAAATAGAGAGCAGGCTAAATCAGGAGAGAAAATGTGCATATAATTCCGATGTTATTAACAGTTCCAACACGAGCAATGATATAACTAGTTCGATTTCAAGTATCATTTCATGAAATTATATCATATATGTGATGCGAATAAATCATATCAAATAAGATATATGCGCCATCGGAACAAAATGCAAGAATATAAAAAGTAATTTGTTTATTTATAAAGATCTGAGTAAGTGGATATCAGAATAAAAAAAAATATACACATGCGTATTTTTAAGAAAATGACGAGAAATAGTGACACATTTCATGAAGCAAACATAAGGAGAGACTCGCTTGAAAAAAAAGTAATTAAATCATATCGGTCACTTTGTGTTGATACATGTGTAGATAGCCAATAAAAACATCTTAAAAACCTAGAATGAAACATTTGTAAGATGTCATAATAGAACTCTTCCTAAAACATAGAATATGCGTATATATAAAACGAATATCAATTCTCGATTGTGAACTATCCGAGGACGATAAAATTATAGCCATTTTAAGTTGAATGGAAACAGCAAAGATGAGCTTAACAAAGGAGCAGGTAGCAGGTTTGTATCAACCGACTATATAAAAAAAGTTCTTATAAATAAAAAGTCGATTTTAAAGTATTAGATTTGATTTATATGATTTGACCTTTTTTGTTGGAAACGGTAATTAAATCACTAAACATCAACTGATAATCATAGAAAATGTTCGAATAGCGAACATCGTCCAGAAAACAATCATATACTAAAAGATACAACGTCTGTGTAACATTGTCAACGTTCACTCGAGTTTGTTTACGTATGATTTTTTTCAGAAATCACGCGCGTATTTCGCATGTTCGACAAGAGGCGGAAGGGTTCGCTCAACGCATCGGATATTGCCACGATGCTTCGGGAACAGGGCTTTGAATTGAATGACGAGGATATACAGCTTATGGTTGCTGAAATCGATATCAAAGGTACCATTATAATATATTTATGTATAGGATAAAGTACGAGGTCAGTCCATTAATTAAAATATTGGACAGTTCCGAGGCGCAGCCGAGGAATCTGTACAATGTTTTAATTAATGGAGTTGACCGAGTACTTTAGCCTATTTAGTTTACAGTACATTATTTAAAATAATGTACTCTGAATACAAAGGAATAACGTCACTATTAGTAGTGTAAACTAAAGGAACATAATTATAACTGATTGGAAATTAAAGAGAAGGTCGAATTTTGATAGAAGTATTTCTGGTCAATCGAAAACTGATCATGTTTGGTAATTACTATTGGTTAAATTCTCATTTTGACATCGTCTAGGAGTGCTTGCTTTGACACAAATAAACCACTCCTTTACTAATTGAATATATGCATGATCCAAAATTATCGATAGAATTCTATGCGTTTCTTTGCCAAACTATATCTAGTCAACATAGAGCCAACGTCATCGCATTTTTTGTCTAAACAGCACTATTTTCAACGTATGAAGGGTATCCCACGACATATTTTTCAAAAAGTTGCTAAATCACTTTAAAACAACATTACAAGTATGAACAACAACAAATTAATGGTTTTGGAACATTAATATTTTGCAAAAAGGTGTTCCTTTTTTCCAAGCCAGCTGGGCTGTTCCTCCTTTTCTAGCCAGCTTGGAACAGAAAAGGAACACCTTTTGC
>LQRL01157340.1:0-14325 GCA_001703475.1 Hydroides elegans
CGCTCAATCAATATCCCGAGATATTTATTTTTTAAAATTAAATAAGGGGGGAGGGTCATTTTATTTATTTGTCCTGAAATCGGCCTTATATAGCTACTCAGTAGACCTACTATTTTTTTTATAACTAGTAGCAACAATTTGAATAATGATTGATTATTTTTGGGGGTGTGAAAAAACAAGTTGTGAAACCATGTTTGCCATCAAAACATATCGACCTTGTAGCTTTGAGCAATTCTTATCACATGATTGTGTTCCTTAACAAAAGTCGAGCATTTGATCAATTCACTTTTTTCTGTAAAATCACAAATAATCATGCAACGCTTATTCAAAGAAGAACGAGGACAAGCTATTGATATGCTGGCTACTGGGAGTTCCAAGGAAGTGGTCGCCAAACCATTTTAGTGCAAAATCGCTGGGATTTATCGTCTCAAAACGCGATTCTAACCAACTGGGACATCATATTGGACCGACCGGATCCGACAGTAACCGTCCAAGCGTAACGACCGCGCGTCAAAATCGAAGGCTTCGCTTGCAGCGCCTCCGAGAGCGAATTCGCACATTGAAATTGACCGTCATCGAGACGCCATGGACCCATAATCCAAAAATTTGTTGTCAAACAGTCATCAATCGCATCTGCGAACACGGAGTGTGGTCTTATTGTTCGGCTATCGAACGAGTCTATAACCGCCTCCGATGTCAAAATCCTGTGTATTTGGACCACTTGAATCGTTGTGATGAAAGGATGCGACGCAAGTCTTTCACACAGGCGGGTTTATAGCGTTTACTGGGGCACTGGCGAACGATCTTCGCGATCATGTTTTTGGCAAGTGGATCGAAAAAGCGACAGTTTGGTTATGATCAAGGGTGCGATAGTGTATGGATCGCGATCTTAACTCGTGGTTATCGAAGGGTTCAACGCCAAAAGCTTCAACGATACCATACTCCACACCCAAGTTTCCACGTATATGTTACGTAACCCTCATACGTAAAAAAACCGCCTTCATGTCACGGATGTTTGTGCACGCTATCTTATTGATACCAACATCGAGATGCTACCCTGGTCAGCATTTAACGGTCAATAACTTGATATGGCACTCCTGGAACCATTTAGATAGTCGCACACGATCCGGACAATATGCCCCAAAAACTGCGCTGCAATCAGACAGGTTCTTATCGAAGAGTGGCACGCCTTGCCTAAGGCATTCATCAATCGATCGGTTATGTCGGGGACACGACGTATTCAGGAAATGTTGGCTGCAGGTGGTCATACGCGATATTTTCTGTGTGAATAGTGTCTTTCTATTTTAGCACGGATTTTTTTTTTACACCGCTAAAAGTAAATGTACTGTCACGTTCTTGTTTAATTTTGAATTTATTTGAAAAAGCAAACAGGCTGTGACTAATACCTTAAATCATATATATATTCGAAATTTCATGAGGATCCATTCAGTGAATTCATTCAGTAGAACCAGAGATATGACCCTTTGAAGTCGAAATATACTTTCTTGTTTGGGTCAGTATTCTCGCTCAAATTTACTGTTTAGACCTTTGAACAAAATGAATTGATAAAACTGCTAATTTGATTGTTTTTTTTTTATACCTTGTCTACCAAAAAAAAACACATTCAAAAACAACTATTTATCGTCGTTACGAACGTCTTATAAATACTGTTATCGATGATTTCAGAAAATGACATTTCTTTCGTAATGCACCTTTCATTGGTTAGGGGTTTTAAAACTTCATGTCTTTAAATCTTTAAGTTTCGTGAGAATATAAATCAGTTTACCTCTTCAGTTAATCAAAATCTGCGTCGCTATCTATCCCTCCTTTTTCATTGCATTACAATCTGTCCTAATTGAATTGAACCATTTTTATCAAATGTATATTATTTCGATATTAAGAAATAAATAGATGTTCGTTAATTACAATTGAAACTTAGGAATATTTATGTATTTTAATGGAACTTTTGCATAAATGCAAAACCTTGGCTTATATTGTTAAAGGTGAAGCAATTAAGTGTTGTAATTCTTTTAGTACACACTGAAGATATTTGCAATCGTACTAACTATAATGGGCATGCCTGAAGGCAGTATTACTGTTATTTTGAGACCTCTTATCTTATACAATTGCTTGGAATCTATGTTGAAATTAAAGAAATGAGAGCAAAGCCAATTCTACAAGAAAACAACTTGTGTAAAATGTAATCTGTAGCCTGAAGTGTATCAACACAAAGGGATTTCATGGGTTGTGCTCAACGATCTTTATTACTCAAATGCGTGTGAATTATATATTAGTAACTCCACACTATGAATTAAAAAATATCCGGATGTTATCGAACAAAATCGTCACAAACTAATTCGCATATATCAAACTGTTGCCATAAATTGTTTTTAATGCCTCCCTTCTGTGATTCTTCTGTTGTGTCAAAACACATCCTTGAATATGAAAATGACAATAACTCTTTATGTTTGTATTTTTCTGCGCAATAGCCAATGGAGATATATAATGACTCGGCACTTTTATGAGTCGCGGCATCGACGAGACGTAACGGGATCGAACCGGATGTCATTTAACGTTGTGACGACTTTTCTCAAACGATGAAAAGTAACCTGTGCAAATCATCATTCATATATCCAAAGTATAACTTAAAACCCGCTGGTTACACTGTGTGTTTTACGTCAATCTAAAACATAAGACCAAAAACAGGTCGCGTGAATAGCTGTCCCTTTCTTGTTTAAAAGTAACCGCGGCCTTATTCCAGCTGAAAAAAAGTTAAATGCTTTTAATGATTTTTTAAAAGTGTAACAATTAAATTGCAATTGAAAAAGAGCTGCTTCTTTTTACTTAATATAACAGGGCCTAAGTAAGAATCCTTACAGGATGGCTGAAATACTTAAAAAAACATGATTCCTAATTTCTTCTAATTCTTTTTTTTGGCATGATAAGAACATGTAGGTCACATAACATGTTTAAGAAGTCTATGAATAAAGGTATATCTCATTCTTTTAAAGTGTCCTTAATTATATGTTTTATTTGTTCTCGAAATTGTGTGTCCTGGTGGTTTATTTGTACATTTTATGTTTACGCTTCTAACAAATAAATACAAATAGAATGAGGTTCGTTAACCTTCATATTATTTTGAATTAAACTTTCGTTAACAAACTTCTAAAATTCAAATAAATTAAAGGCAATAAATTCTTCAGTCGGATAAAATATGTCTTTTAAACCTATTTAAATCAATGTATTGATGTTAAACATGCTGAATTTAATATAGTTTATGGACGTGGCTTTGTTGAAAATGTTTCAGCCTTTTATTTATTCATTAAGGGATGATAAAAACTAGTTTATTCAATGCCCGTTTATCAAGGAAATAGCAAAATTCATTGAAAAATCTGCTAGTTCTATACGTCATGGAACCGCATCCTTAAACTTTAAGAATCAAAGTTTAATAAAAATCCCTCGAAACATGTTGAAAGGAAGAAAAAAAATGAAACAGTTCATAAATCTCAATTGCAGAGACATTTGAACAAGTTAGCACATCATAACTTTTGCCGTAGTTCTTTTCTAAGTTGATATTCAATCAAAGAAATCACCATGATCAACACTGTTATTATCATCCCATAAAAAAGAATACAAATCCTAGTCTAAGCTCGTGGCGAATTCCGCTTCAAGAAGTGTCATGAAAAAAAAAAACAATGTAAGATTAAATTGTAGCCAGGCCCTTATTGATGGACGATGAAGTGGATATTCAATCAAAGAAATCACCGTGATCAACACTTATATTATCATTCCGTAAAAAATGCAAATCCTATATCAATGCCTTTTTTTATAATTGAAAGGATTTAATCTTAGTTTAAGGCCATATCGTGTAAGCTGTATAAATGAATATAACTTTGTTGTCCGTTAACACAAAGAACTAAGGATAACTGTTTTTGTAATAGAGGCAATGACGAATGAATAGCCCTTTTTCTTTCATTTACTGGCCTTTTTTAAAACCCGGTTTGAACCCATTCAAAATAGAAATGAAGTGGCTACTGATGATAAACTGTCGAAATTGAGGGACCTTCCTTATTCAAGTTACATGTAATTCGAGGTTAATCTAATATAGGGCAATATAAAACAGAAACAAGGGAACTGCTTTCTCATAAATATTCATATATCGTTATATCGAACATGCTACATATATATCAAGAAAGTGATTTTTCATCATTTTTCAGAATCAGCACCAAAACTTTATATAGCAGTTTTTTTCTCTGGCGAGAGAAAAACATTCTGCGTTTCGGTGATTGGTGAGTGAAACTTGTTTTGATGCGAAACGGTGCAATGTTTCATTCCAATCTAACGAAATCGGTTTCGGAGAAACATTTTTTCCACTCAAACCAAAAGAAACAATAAACTCTAAATATATTTTGATGCAACTCCGTATATTTTTCTGTAAATATAGATGTTTTAAAATGCATCAGAAAAGGATAATTACTAATATTTTCATTAAATATTCACGTTGTAACGCATATTCTATCTGATTATGAGGGAGAGACATGTTGATGAATTATTACCTAACGTGACACTTGGTATCTAAACCATTGTCCAAAGAGGTAATTTAACTTGTTTAATAGCGGTTATCAGCTTTAAATCATTTTTTAATAATCATGTCGCGTGAATCTTAATTGTTGAGTTATATAAACTAGAACGCCTTAAACATTTTGCTTTGCATTGGCGCTTTTTAGTCAAATTTGAAGATTTCAAGTATTTTACATGAACATGTGTATTATCTAATTAAACAAGGCTGATTTGGCTTAATATTTCGATTTCTAAATGAAATTACACTTCAATATCATAATTTTCCGGATTAGAAATAATAAAAATTGGGAAAATTCGAGATATGATTCTCATTCGCATTGCACCAGTAGATAAATCTATAATACGATTTTGAACTTCCAAGAAATTATTCAAATGCCACACATTGATGGATTGGTTGTGTTCATTAGTTTTCAATTAGAGCAGATTAAACATGTGACTTTTATATACCAGAAGTAAACATCTCAAGTATCGGATATGTATATTATTAGAGATTTAAATACGAATACTTAACCATTGGATAAAAATGAAATACATGGACTGAATTTGAGACAATTAATATGAATATGGTTCAAATCATTATTTATAGAAGAGAGCAATGAATAATATTCATCTGCTCAGCATACCCAAAAACATTGACTTTCGTGTCACAAATACAGTGGCAGTGGCAAAACCTCCGAAAGATCCATCCAATTTTGGAGGCAGCTCGTTATTCAATATGGAAGGTAACCCAATTGTGACTACCGCGGGACCTAGTGAAGTTCGTGTTACAACCAATTTACAAAATCACGCTCAATTTACACCAACTGGCAATCCAACGCATGTGATTATGAATAATGGAGACGGAATATCGAACGGTGATGAAGAGTGGATACATTCAGAACCAACGACGCAACCGGAAAACTACTATCCTTTTCCGGAAATGGAACCCGAACCCGAAATATATTCGGAACCGGAGTTTACGTTGGAACCTGGAATTGAACCCGAATTAACATCGGAACCAGAGATTATCGCAGAACCTGAAATCGAATCCGAACCCGAAATAACATCGGAACCTGAAATCGGTTTCGAACCCGGAATGACATCGGAACCCGAGATTACTTCGGAACCCGAATTCGGTTTCGACCCTGAACCCGAGATGATTCCTCACAGTGAGGGCGGCGCGATTTCCGAACCGGAACCAGAGAGCGAAAGTGAAGAAATGTTGTTTCGGATAAATGCGAACTCGAGTGAACCTGAACCTGAAGCTGAGGCAGACCCAGATGTATTTGTGGAACCGGTTCCTGAATGGGACGTCGCCATGTCTGTCTGGGGCCCAGCTTGGGAATTGCATGTGTATGTGACGGGAATTCTATTTGTCATCATCGCTCTGTATTCACTATCGTGTATAATACGACTGCGGAACCGTGCCAACTTGCTTAGCCGAGGATATTTCATTACGCTTAATTTCATGTTATTTATTATGGGCATTACTCGTGGTGTGTATTTTCTAGTGGACCCTTACAACGCTCAAGATCTCTTCCATCCTATATTCGCATATTTCCTATTTAGCACGACGTTTCCGTGCTTAACAGCCGCATTCAGTATTCAACTTTTAGCGCTCATGCAGACTCTACGGTTACGGCCGTCATCGGCAAAAATTAGCAACGTAAAAGTATTGGCTGTGATTATATCCATACATTTCGCTCTTTCCGTATCTACAGACATTGTTGTCGGTGCTTTCGCCGCCGCAAGAGTTATGGTTCTAGTCTGTCAGGCAGCATTTTGTTTATGGGGCGCTTTTATTAGTTGCGCATATTTCTACGTTTTCCGCAAACTCTACAAAGCCGCCAAGCGTCGGCAAGGACTGGTGCGACAGCTTTCCAAAGCGCATCGCACCAATTCAAAATTGACTGATCATAAAAACGGCGACGGCACTCATGATCATAGACCGCACTATTTCGAGAAACCAAAGTTGACAATGATTGTAGCGCTGAAATTCACTCTGTTGACGTCGATCTTCGGGTTGTTACTCGCGGCGCTGCAGATATACGCGATGTGCAGTGTGTTCAACGTGATGTCTAACCGGAAACCAGATGCGTGGCCTTGGTGGACGTATCAGATCTGCATGCGTATTTTGGAGATCGCCATGTGCTTTACCATGATGTACGTCGCGTCGCAGCCGCTGCGCTATAATATCAAGGTGTGTATCACTAATGATCATGTTCAAAGACCAGAATTCCAATTAAATTAAGTTATATGTTATATAAATATATAGATTATATAATGTATATGAAATTTGAGCTTAGGGAAGTCAGGTCTCTACATAACAGGGATGCGAGGGCGAGTAGTGTTTGTTGAGGAATTACAGATGTATTAAAAACAATGTGATTGATGTATAAAAAGTCCGAAACTCGAAGCTCATAATATTGCTAAACGGATATAGATCGATGTAAAATTTCGATATCTAAGTTTCAGTTTCTCTACAAAATATTTTTTTATTCAAACAAAATCACATCCATCTTAAATGGTCATACATTTCAAGAATGCAATATATCGATATGTAACTGCATAAGGAACCTTTCAGGAGTGTTATTTGTTCCTCCTCTTAACAACATAGCATCACTTTGTTTTCCCTTCAAACTATCTTATCGGTTGGAGGTCATTAAAGTGAGTGATACACCTGTACATTGCCATTAGTTCATTAGGATGTAATTGATCAGTCTTCGAAACGGGAAAAATGAAATTCAGGTTACATCGCTTTCATATTGAGTGATCATTTCTAAACGCCATTTACGAAAAATAAAACCTCAAATTTAATGTTTTATTCGATTTGGAAATTGAATGGATATATTCTGCGAGTGAAAAGACTTGATGAAAGGGTGTGATGTATAAACATGGTCGCATACTGTGGCATTTTCGATAATTATGGGTATAATTAATGCAAGTGGGTCTCTAAATTGCGATTAATTTGGGGGAAGAATATCAAACTTATAATAATGATGACTGTATGTCATGGATGTATGACGTGTGTATATAAAACGGGTTGCTTTATAAAACATCTTTTTAAATACGCATATCCCTGTTCATATATAATTTCATTCCCCAGGGTTTAACGTACTAATTTAAATGAATATCGTATTACCCATATTAAAGTTTAGATGGGTCGCATTTCAGATTTTGCCGTTATTGGCAAGGCGTGGATTCATTTAAGGGAAAACTCCCCTCCCCTCCTTATATATTATACCAAATAGTATTGTATCGCTCCCGTTCGGCTTTCAATGTTTAATTGGTGCCCCCGGTTCAAAAGTTTTCGGATCTACCTATACCATGTATACTGCTCCCTTCGAAACGTTTTCCCGCAGTTTTGAGACATCACATCAAAGTGGCGTTCTCATTTGGGCTCTATGAAAGATTTCCGGACGTCATATGTACATTATGTATACGCCGTGACGTTACAACGACGTTGTCCCTACGTACGCGAGGAGAAAGGACGTTATGCCTAATGATAGCCTTTTATTTGGAACCGGCTGTTCTCTATATAGCATCTAATTACTAATCTAATGGATAAACTAGTTATTCTGGATATA
This sequence comes from Hydroides elegans, assembly GCA_001703475.1. Lineage (NCBI taxonomy): Eukaryota > Metazoa > Annelida > Polychaeta > Sabellida > Serpulidae > Hydroides > Hydroides elegans. The sequence continues at coordinate 8,148 of LQRL01157340.1, forward strand.
TCGTTTTCCTTAAACCAACACTCTCAGGTTCACTTTTTAAAATTCACTTGTTGGTTCTGTTCACTTTTCTTCATTTGATTTCTAACAAACCTGTTAGGAATATATCAGTTGATAGAAGTCTATAATATTCATATATACGTATAACAATTAAGTAGCAAAAAAGTTAACTGAATAATATCTTTAATTGTATCAGTTTGTCTTTTTGTTGCCAGGTAAAAAAGCACGAAAGCATATGGCATGAGCTTCTCTTCCTTCTACCTTGCCACCGCCTCTGCTGTTCCCCTCTGTTCGAGGCCACCTTCACCTCAGAAGAGCTCAATTACCTGGACCACTCGCTTACCCCTCCAGGGCCGACCCAGTTCGTCGCTGTTCCGGCGTTTCAATCGCCACCCCAAACTTTCGCCCCAATCGAGCTTCTTCCGTCGCCGAATAAAACGCTCAGTATGAGACGACATACCGAATCAAATGTTCTAAATATCATCACGTCGACGCCTGTGCGAAAGACCAAGTCATATCCGAAGGTATCCATGTTGATTAACGATAGCGGATTTATTCGATTTCGCAAGGAAGGCGAGATTGGCGAACCCGGCTATATATCAACGGATGACGATGCGGATAGCAGAATGCAGTCACGTAGAGCGAGTAAAAAATCATGGACGCCCGGTCCAGATTTGCGTAAGTGCGCATTAGAACTGTGTCGTGAGAATGGTCACGTAATGAATTTGGGTTATTTTGATAACAATGGATTGCGCAAAAGTGCATCGATGCCGAATACTGGGTCAAATACACCTATTGAAGCGGCCACGCCTAATTCAATTTGCAGCGTAGAAACCGGCGGCCAACAATCAGGCGTGTTTAACTTTAGAGCACCGAGCTCGATACATTTGCGCGATAGCATCGATCGCGCATTGAATTATGACGGATTTAGGTTGAAAACACCCGATAGCCTAAATATTTCAGATAATGTATCATCCATACCAAACAGTCCCGATTCTCATGGCTTTGCTGTAAACGCATTTCTATTTGACGCGCCAATGAACAATAACCATCCAAATGCTGCAACCCACTTTCAAGTTGCACCTAATATGATAACCACAACCACCAGCAATGGTGATATCAAAAGTGGCGGCTGTGGCCCTTAACACTTCGCATATTACAACATCACTGCAACAATGCAATAGCAGCGCCTTGGGCGTACCCGGCCACTGAAATGGAGTATAAACGAGGGTCCCAACTTATCGCTAAACAAAGATAGGGAGCGACTTTGTGGGTGTCGAGTGGCCTTCGCTGATTGCTCAGCTGACGAGTTTCAAAAGGATTATCTCGATTATGGTCGGGAGCAACAGTGAGTTTGTGCTTATACTGTGCCAATTTACTGTATATAAGATGTTTGATATACCCCGTTGAAAAGAGCTGTGATTGCCTGTAATAATTTACTGTCTCTGTAATTTATAATTTAAGTTTAATGTACTTATGTTTTTGAAATACAGTGTTCAAACGAAACACTTGAACACGAAACACTGAGGATAAAGAGCATGTGATTAAAGAATGGTTATCATGGCAAATTTCCCGTACTCATTTGTCAATGTCACTAATTGTACCCTTGTACCTTTACAAAAAAAATAGATTTAATAATAAACTATTATCCAAATGCAATAATCTATATTTGAAGAAAATCATTCAATTAATTGTCGGGGCATATTCTTTATCGAATAGTATAAATAATAAAGGTTAGCTTGATTTTCGTTTGTCCAGAAGTGAGATCATGCAGAATTTATTTTCAATATACACATTCGAACAAATATAAAATTTAGTTGTGCTTTAAATATATTGATTTTGAGAAAATAGTTTTTCAGAAGATAAAAAAAAGAATGAAACATAAATATTGCATTGTAAAAAAAATCAGTTTAATGTTTCTAAATAAAAGAGAAAATATATTCATGTCTTATTTGTCAGCTATTGCAGCATTAAAAAACTATGTGACACCGAGAAGTCGTTTTCATTGATATTTTCGGTATTTAGTAAAGTTTTCTCGTGACCTATTGCTTATCGTGGGTAAGTTGTTCGTCCCAACTTCAGATTACATCCCGACGAAGTATTTTCCGACGTCTGTGCTCGCAAAACATATCTATGCATTTTACATGAAGCAAACCTCAACATCGCCTCGATTTAATGAAAGCATACACAAGCCATAATGTCCTACTTCACCGTTTTGAGCATTAAGAAGTAGTGATAAAGCAATGCAAAATGCATACATTCAGTACATCAGCTCTCCAGCTTAAATTGAAGTAATATTTTCAAAATTTAAATGAAAAACCTGTTTCATCGGGGGTGCAAATTGCTCATAATTAGAAGAAAAATCATGTTTCAAATGAGATGTTCGAAAATGAGATAATTAGATATTTGTTTATATCAATCAAATACCATAATTTAAGTACCAAAAACAGTCAATCAACTTACGAATGCATTTTTTTTTTTCATTCCAAAGTTTTATATATTTCCATGTATAACGATTTCAAGCTTGGTTATATCGTAAAACAACGACCGAATGGTCTGAGCAATAGTTTTCGATTTTTCTGAATTTTCAATATGAATAATATGTAACATATTTGTGAAAATGTAATGAAAAGAGAGAGAAAAAAAGAATGAAACATCAGAATGAATGTCATGTGCTACATCTTTTATTCAAACGAAAACGCATAAGAATTGTAAAGATGTGCAACATCCATGTTTCCGTTTGATCAACCAAATCTAAATGAAATTAGGGCAACTAAACATACAAAACTAAGATATTTAACCGTCTCCATTATTTGTAACGTCTTTTATGTCTATTGTAAAAAAAGTGCAGCCCTAGAATTTATTACGATTCCGAGGATATTTGTTTAAGATAACATCCTATGAGTGAAAAAAAGCTGTCTCGTAAAACACATTGATTCTACGTTCTTGTTGTTTGATGTCTGTATAGCCACTAAAACAGGACAAGATATAAAACAAATGCACCTGATATTTGGTATGAAATAATTGTGATATGAGTATTTCATTAGGATTCCACTCCTTGTATTCTATACAGTGCCTGAGCTCTTCAGACACACAAACGAGATCATAGCTTTCTCATGATTAGCACAGTATTGTCACTGCAAGGGTCTCATTATTGTCCATTGATCATGAAAGCTATTATGTGCCCCTGATATAGCGTGACACTACAGTTTTACCTGTCTTGCCTCATTTACAACTTACATGTGAGCTACTACTTTGTGAACGTGCTCGGATTCAATTACAGTTCTCAGACAATATTGTGTCTCGAGAGAATTCGAGGCGGATTCAATGTGGAAGCACATTGATGCTAGTTTTCCATTTAGATTGTTTGTCCATTTGATATTGTGAGCGGTATATTTTTCAAAATATCAAACTAAATAGATGTTAGATTACTTAAGTTAATGATAAGAAGGTTAAAGAATTATTTCCATTTATTTTACACATATGACTAAAATATGACCACTATCATTTGAGCAAAACACCCATAAATTTATTCTTTGGCAAAGTCTTGAACAATCATTGAAACGCATCTATGCCTATACAATATAAATACAGTACAACAAATCATACTTTAAAAGTAACAGATCCTTCGTAGATTTACCCTTTTCATGATAAACAGCGTAATCATTTTATAGATCGAAGTAACCACGAACACAATCTTTCCAACAACCTTATGAGTCCTCTAGCATGTACATGTATGCTGTTATTACAACTGAAAAATACCTGATAATTTTTAGTAAGTTGACAATAACATACTCTGCTGTTAGTTTAGGGCTTCTTTGTAATAAACCATATACAAGCATACCATAACCTATTATTCAAATATGATTGAATCAAATATCAAAGATGAACTGGACGGAAGTGCGTTCAATACCGATCGGATTTTGGAATAAAGCCGAAATGTCGTGTTGAAAAAGAACATGAATCGTATTTTTAACCATTAAAATCCCATGTCAAACAGATTCTAAAGAAAAAATAAATAAAAAGAAAAATTATCACCACACAGTTTTCACCTATTATTGATAATTCCTGCAAAAAAGGTGTGTCCATATAACAAACATCACTATCATATAGCAGCCATTATGAACACAGTTATTTAATCATTTTGTAGTTTATAATTGTATGATCTGAAATCATTCGATATGTGATTAAGAAGTAAAAAGAAACAAGTCTGTCCCTTGCAAAAAGACAAAGATAGATCGATATCGCAATATAATAACGAGTTTCATATATAGTATTCAAATTCGTCAGTTACAAATCGAAACTAACTTCCGAGCTGATCTCTTATTAAACAATTATGTAAGATTGTTATAGGCCAACACTGAAAATTTTCTTTTTATTATGTGTTTATGACAAAATAGAAGTTATATCCAGAATACAAATATTTTCCGGTCTTGGTTCCAGCCAAATCACCGACGATGTTCTACTCTTTTTAACTTACCATACAGTTAAGAATAATACATTTTTATAAAAGCAAATAAACAACATAAGAACAATAGATAGCTCTGGTTTATAAAGCAACTCTTAATGCAACTCTCAATGCAAGCATACTCTGTATTGTATGTAAAATCATCATTTCAAAAACACAATAAGATATGGAATGTCAAACAAGCTTAGGTTGTTTTTTATATATATATATATAAATCAGTAAGCTATAATTTCCTACCCTATAAGTCATATCAAAGAATAAGTCGAGTGAATGAAGCCAATATAAGACCTTAAATGTTACGAAATAATAATATATATCATCCTATATTCATTGAATATATGAAATCATATATAATTGAGCATTGTGAAAGAGCATATACTGGTAACTGTAATTAATAGACATCAAAGGAAAATATTTCATTGGATGAACAACAAAAACAATGCTTTATATTGCCACAATAAATAATGGATGAAAAACTACAGATATACATAATATACAGACTACCTTAATGTTGAACGTAGTATTTAGCATCAAACTGGCAAATCTTCAAGTCTGTTGACACGTGTAAACACTGGTTGAGATATATCGTCAATACTTGCTGTCGTGGTTGATTCTCTTCTCAGATGCGGCATGCTCTTTGACACAGACATAGACGCGTAGCATCTATTCACATCTTCTGCACTTATCGCATTTGTAGCTGAATTAACTGGTGTGATACGTGCACTACTTGGTCGAAGTTTTGTCAGGCTTTTCATCATCCATTCCGACATAGTGTCTTCCTTTGGGCGCAGTTCTAAAACCTGCAGAATAACAGTTCGGAAAAGACGTGGTATTTCCTCAGGTTTTCGAGGCTGAAGCAAAACTTGACGAAAATCCCTAATTATTTCACCACACTCTTTAGCCTTCACCTTCATACAAAGTTCTTCGATTTCTAATTTATCCAATTCAGGCATTTGATAAGATTTTGGGTGATGCGTTATCAACCAACTATAGTCTACACCAGTCGCTTTGCGTCGTTCATCTTGTTCCTTTTCTCTTTCTAAGACAACGGCTTCATTTATTTGAAATTCGAGCTCCATTAACAGCGATTCTGCAATAGCCATACATTCTGGTTTCTCGGGTGGCCTATCGTCCTGAGAAAAACTTCTCATCCACGAAGAAAGAGACTGCATGGCGATCTGTCAACATGAACACGATTGTTTCTATGAATCAATTGCAACAGTAGCGTGTAATGTTTTTACTATTGTTCTTAAGCATTGAATTTATGGTCGAAAAGTGCACTGAAGTTTCAAGTTAGGCATATTTACATACCAAAGACATATTTAGTTAGAAGAAATCGATTGATTTAAACACAAATTAGGTGTCATGTTAAATCAGTCGTTTCTAAGAAATACAGCGTATATGTCCTTAATGCGACAAACCAACACTTTCTCTTCATAAAAAAAATCCAACATATACGTGTATCTTAATGCATATACAGCTCTAACATTTTCATCCATTTATAATTGCTTAGATAACAGTTTGCTCAGTCCAATTTAACTATGAATTTTTGTCCTGGCTGTTATCAGCGTTCAATGTAACAAAGTTATCTTTTTTTTTTTAAATTTAATTTATTTTTTTCGGCATATTGTTGAATGAAGGTAACAAATAGCTTTTTAAGATTGTCACTACACGCCAGCTTTTGACATTAGCGGTCGCAAATGCGACTAACTT
>LQRL01157345.1:6871-19689 GCA_001703475.1 Hydroides elegans
GATCTGTGTAACGAATCTAATAAAATCACTTATGGGTTTGATGAATGTGCACAATTTGTCCTTAAGCGCTAAGAAGGGTTTGCGGATGATTGATATTCGTAGTGAAATGCACCCCACCCTAAACCTCACCCCCTCTTAACTCAAAAGAGGGGTAGGGGTAGGGTACAGACGCGACGACGAATTGTGATAAATGAGATTAGATAAAAATTTAAGGATATAGTAAAAGCAAGCCGAATTAAGTGTCACGTTGTCGGACATATAGATATATATTTTCTGCTATGTCGATTTTAAGGGAGGATGTAGAAGTAAATCTGCACTATACTGTTTGTCCATAGCATGTATTATATTACTTTCTTTCCAGTTGCAATCACCTACATCCCGTATTTTGCATACATAATGTATGTAAAGATGCGTTTGCTGATCCTAGCCACCAATTCAAATTAATCGATCTATAAAATTCAGCTCATTTTTGCAACCAGCAATATTTATACTACGGTAATCATAAATTGCGTTCCGCGTCTACAGCAATAACTAGCGTCAGTGAATGGACCCATGTACGGGTACTCAATACGGTACGGTGTACTTCAGATCACTTGATATTGCTTGGATAACATTTTCAATTGAATATAAAAAAAGTACCAAGTTAATATCTCAAGTTACAACCCTCTGTAGTTAAGCAATAAGGCTCGCTTAGAACAAAGCAAGTGTAATAAGTGAATATAATAAGTATGTAATTCAGAAATGATTAAGTACAATGGGGGTGATGGAGGATGAGTAAAGTTTTTCATTGTTGCCGATTCAAATAGGGGAAATGTAATTAATCTAATAAGGGGCACTGACTCATGTATGCTAGTCATGCAGAAAGCATGTTGAGGCTGTTTTCATAATTATATAAAAGAGCCCGCCTTTCTAGGAAACACAACATTAAAAAAAAGGGAATGCTGTTAATTGAATGTGGAGAAAAAAAATACCACAAGCAATCAATGTAAAATGCATTGTCGGTTCAATGCGATATAATAACAATCTATGAGATGTGCATATTATTTTTTTACTTCTGCATTATGATCGGCTTTAGGCTAAAGTTCATAATTCATTAACAAACAAGTGATGCTGTGTGTTCCGACGCCCATGGCCTTACGAGCTTTACTACGGGAAATCAAATTATTGTCTTATTATGTATATTTTTTTCCTGTATTTTATTCCCTTCGCTTTCTCTGTTATATTTATGACTCATTTTTAACCAATTCCATAGATGAGCTCTTCTCATATTTTCTTCTCAAAAAAACGGGACCAAGAGGCTTGAATCCGATTTTTTTCTGTAATGTTGAAATACGTTTTTGCTTCCCAAGTTTGTATGAAATATGAGCTTAAATACGCGAAACGAGGGAAGTTACACTTGTGCTTATTCTTATTTATAAACAATGTGCTCTAGTTTTAGACCGTACTAGTTTCATATATTTAGAAATGCACTACTTTCCAAGGGTTTTTTGGTGCTAAAAATACATAATCATAGAATATGATAAAAAAAAAACGGTATTTATGCAATGGTAATAGCTCGAACGTTAATATTTTTACAACCTTTTAAATAAATGCTTTTGTCCACGATTGATCTGGGAATAAGAGACATAAAACAATGGTCATTTAGTTTGCGCTAAATACTTTTTCGTTGCTTATAAAATATTCTTTTTGCCAGGTTTTGGTCTCTTAGCAACACGTGTTTACCGTAGCAACAGCCCCTGTATCAGCTGTCACTTGTTTGCAACCAAGAGCGTTGAATTCAGACGGCTCCATAATGTACTCATACAATACTGCGATTTCTTATTGAGTGCATAATGTTTTATTGTAATACCCTGGATGTGAAAAGCTGAGACTATTTTACAAAACATTTAAATAATTTAACTATCGGAATCGAATTGAATTAAAAGAAGATAAAGAAAATGTGGTGAAAAATATAGAGTGAGATATCTGCTCGTTATGAATGGAATTTCATCCCCATTTTAAGTGTAAAAGTAAAAAAAAAAAAAAATGCAGACGAAATTGCTTCTAATCTCAAGAATAGCACTGCAAATTATTCATGTCTGCATAAATAATATCGATAAAAATAACCTAACATTCAATGCATTTGCAGCCCTGGATTTCTCTTATCAATGCTCCAAAAGGGTGTCAGAGTTTAATCTTATTATTTGTTTATATAACACACCTAAAAAATGTAATATGTTAGACATGGATTAGCCTGCAAAATCATAATCATACACTGGTGGGCGATAGAAGCTATCTTAATCCGTCAGTACCCTGGACGTCGAGTTTTGTGCTTTTTTATGCAAACTTACAAAAGAACCGCGCTTAATATTATTACAGGCTATTTAATGTGAAAGGTAGTTACATACACTTGATTGTATCAACCCCTCCCTTTTGTGTGCAACTCACTTTATTATTGGAAACGCTTATCCGATTTCAGTTTAAAACACATAGTTGCGTCGCTCTGCAATCGAAAGGCTTCTTATGGCGGTTATTGCATAGAGAGGAACCGCTTTCAAAACTCATAGATAGCAAAATGGTCCTTGATATCAGCAATACTCCCTTGTAGATAGAAACGCGCGCCTTCTATTCAAGGGTCAAGGGGTAGGGTCCTCAGACTCCTTAATAAATGGCACAAAAAGTAAGTAGAGAAGCCCTCTTTTTTGAGCGACGACATTTCGAGATGTTTGTTTTAAAAAGTAGTGCGCCTACCCATTTTACTGCACTGTCGTACAATGCAAATATGGTTTTAGATATGCAAATGTTGGGTTTCAATAGATTATCATAGAGTCGAATACTACGTGATTTAAGCTACAAAAGGAGTCGCTCAAAAGTGTGTGGGGGGAATTTTGGATGATATCATTTTTGGGCTTCGTCATTGTGTGAGTTCAAGTTGTGGAGTGTGGCGTTGTCTCATGTGTTATTGCAATATATACTAAATGAAAAAAGTTCAATCGAACAGAATTAATCTTTTTATGGTGACACTATTTATAAAGAAGAGTGATGAAATCGTAATCGGACGGGAGTATAATCACGTCTCGCTATATTTCGATATTTCTCATTAGAGCAGTGCAGTCGTTTTACATGTTATAGTCTTATTCTTAAGGCGTACCCTTTAGCCTACATGGTACCACTTACATAACAAGGCTTTTAAAATGTACTTTTACTCAAGGCAGGAATATATCCCTGGATCCAATACCATGTCTGAAGGCAGTTAAACATCCTTGATTCGTTTCTGCTTTTTGTATCAGGATTACTTAAGTCCTTCCAGAGTTTCTTGCCTCATTGTAACCCTAGTAAACGATTAGTGCTCGGTCTAATTTGCAAGAACGAAAACATGTGCTAATAACCAAGGGGAAGGCTGGTTTGTTGAGATCAGTGTTAAATTGAAATTCAAAGAGAACTGGTAAAAATATTTCTTACATACCTATATAAAGAACATATAAGAAAAACCCAAGAGTGTGATATTTCCTTACGTTTTCACTATAGCCTCGTTTTCGACTTATCGCCCACTTTACGTCAAATTGCGTCAACTCCACTTTTCTTAGTAACACGTAATGCAAAGCAATTTTCAGTTTATTTAGTGCCAAAATGGCACCAAATCCATCATAGCATTTATAATTTATGATCTGCGGCACTATTCCATATTTGGAAAACATATATCCATAATTATTACTCTACTAATTTGTTACGCAATCCTCATGACCGCTCTGTGGTGCAATGGATATGATGCTCGCCTCAGGAGCAAGGGATTCCGCGTTTGAGTCTCGCTCGGTGCACGTTTTTTTCGTCAAACATTTTTTTTTAAATTAAATATCGAATGAAGAATTGTTTAATCTTAGCTTACATTAAAATTTGCTATTGTTTTTTAATAAGATTTATTAAATATCAAGTTTAATCAAATGTTACCCTCGGCGCCTTAGATTTGACAACCACACAAATGTATTCGATAATCAAAATAAACCCCTTTAATGGATAAATCTTGTAGTTATTATCAGAAAAATATGTTTAATAATAATTCCGAATGACTAAATATCAATTTTTAAACAATGTATGAAGACAGACAAAAACAATTTTCGTTAAGCCTTCACTTGGATTCGAACCGGGGATCCATGGATCCTAGCAAATCAGTCAACTACAAGCGTTTGAAATCGAGCTCAATAAGGACATGTCCATTGTAAAATACGTAAAACTATGATTGAATCATAACAAATATAGAATAATCTTGTCATGTTTCAAAATCAAGATGTTTTTATCCAAAAATAAATGAGTTATTAATGATCAAAAAATGTAAATAAACGTTGGTAATTGCGAATGACGCCAAAAACATGTTTGTCCAACGCTCTAACCGACTGAGCTAACGTGGGTAGCTAGTTAGAGTAGCGAAATCAATGGATTTAAATAAATTATTCTTCATAAGATATGTAATAAAAGGAACACGCCACTCGATTATATATTGAAGGGAATTATAACACTCTGTCAGCCAAATCTGAACTCACCCTTCGGGTTCGGTCAGATTTGGCTGACAGAGTGTTATAATTCCCTTCAATATATAATCTCGTGTCGTATTCCCATTATTCATGATGTCTATTCAGTTGGAAAAAGTAAGTTGGACCACCGTCTTTCGACAGTTTATCAAACTTACACATGTACAATGTATGCAAGCGTTTCTGTCTTTTTATAAGATGATGATGTCGCGCCCATTCTTGTCTTAACAGAACATTGTATAGAATTCGATTGGTTCATGGTTTGGATATATTTCATATTTGTTTTGTTGTGCAATGCAAAACTTATCCTGATAATTCAATTGGTACATCGTTTGATGTTTACACATATATCAATACGGATGAATCTTTGAAATATGATACTACCATTTCTATTTTTATGCCATATTTGTGATTTGATTGCATAATTTGATTGCATAAATGATCATGTCCTTGGGTTTGTATAAGTGAGTTAGATGTGTTGCATTTACAGAAGAGTGATATATACTAATAATGTTGTTGCTGTAACTACGGATTGTTTACCGTTAATGAGCATAATATTTATTAGCCATAACTTATATTTATATATAACTTCCAAAATGGATAGAATCTATTAGAATTAAAAAGACAATGAAAAACCGCTATTAGATAGAGAAGAAGATAAAAAAAAATATTATAATTTGTTAAGATGCATTTGCTTTCGATTAACAATCGACGAGGTTACAACAAAACGCTATTTCCATATGACTGAATCATCATAACACTTATTAGATAGGGGTCATGTTTATTTATTTATCATTTAGCCTAACGATATTTAACATCCTGGACCGTTATACGCAGGAAACACGATACCAATTCCAAGAAAATCATGAGTAACGCCTAAGTCCTGCAATATGAAATCAAAATTGACATGCACCTAAGTCAACCCTCTGCAGAATATTCGTGACACACTATATGTGCGCCTCTGACTTTAAAAAGGCACAATGCAAGAAAAGTAAATAATGTAGAGCTCTATGAAATACAGTGGATCCTTGTTTACCCAAGAACACAGACGAACCGAATAATTGCTTTAACCGAACATATCTTGAAATCCATACTTAACTTCCATATATTTTCTTATTAAATTTTCGTGGATAAACCGAAAACGGGTTTAACCGAACAATTTTAGTTGGTGCCGAGGGTGTTCTATTTAACGAGTTTCGACTGTATACATAAACTATAATATATGTATGCTTACGCACTCAAATGAGGTCCTCCACTGCACAAACTGCATAAGCAATGCCTCGATTAGGACCCAAGTTTGCAGCTGCAAACCTACTGCAAACCCCTGGATGTCCCCTATTGATCTACTGCGGCAAAATCCAGGTACCCCCCTTTAGCAACGAGCCGAGGCCGCGAAAATGACTGTGTGGTGTCTAGAAAATGAGGAGGTTTATAGTGGTGCGCCATTACATACATATGTAACACACCACAACGGACATAGTAATGTTTAGTGAGAGATTGCCGAATGTAATCAGTGTAAAAATCGTGTTAAAATTGACATTTTAGATGTGGAATTAAGAAGTGGAATTTTTAAAGAAAAATATAATTGTAGTTGTGCGTGTTTTTATAAGATATAAACTTGTGATTAGGCTTGATTAAAAACAAAAGGGGGCTGAACTGTAACGATTGATTTCTCTTGTGTGTTGTGCGAACATTTGGATTTTTATCAGACTCTTGTTGTATTGAGACACAGAAATAACACAAGAGCCGAGAGAACAAAAGTGGAAATAGCAAAAGAGTGAGTTTTGGGTTTGACCTACTTACGGTCGAAACCGGTCCGTTGAGGGGATTACATAAGGGATTCTAGAGAACGGTTTTCACGAATAAAGAGGAAAGACCAGGAATATGGATCTAAGACAAATGTACACGCTGTACCAGGTGTTGGGCCTCGATATACAAAACGTCGGTCAAAATGTCGTTATTCAGGTGAACTTTTTCAATATTATTAAACCAACCTCTCATATCAGTTGCTTTAATCGCAAAGGGGAAACGGCTAGGTGAAAGGGCTTGTCAAGATATATTGCGGCGCCTTTTTCTTGCCGATTGGTTTATCCAGGGTTCTGTAATACTATGGTATCAATGTAATAAAAACAGAGCTGAAAAAAAAAAGAGATGAAAATGAATGTGTTTCTGACACTGAAAACACACATTTTGGCATTTTTAGGAAGTTGATTTTACTTTTAATATCGGCGAAATACACGCGTTAAAGCCGTTGCCTCGAGGCATATAAATGTAATATAAAGCTTGGTCCAGTAATCACATTAGCCCCGGTTGGTGTGGTATTGCAAAGGATATAAGCCATTAATGCAACTTTTATATTAAAAACTATTATCAAAATCAAAAACCCCTATTCATAATATAGGATATTCATTCATTGCAAAAGGCGATACATGCGTAATATGGGAAAGTGAACCGGAAGTTATCGGTAAATTTTCTAAGTCCTTCAGCAGTCCACACGTCGAACAGTCCAAAAGCTGAAACTAATCCTCTCACCGTAAAAGGGTCGCTAGAGGGGAAATGAAGCGTGACGAACTTTTATAGGCTTTAGTTTATATTGGGTTCTAGACATCAGCATCAGTTCTTGAAGAGTCTAAATAAGTTTTCGGGTCAATTACAATTCTCCATTGAAACAACATGCAAAGCGTATGATATTAAATTCCTAATGAAATTATGACTATTCTGGAGCTAGAGTTGTCAACACATATTTAAAAGTCCTCAGCCGCCGCGTTAGAGCAAAGCGGAGGACTATAGTATTCAGTACAATCCGTCCGTCCCTGCAAAAAATAATTGAGCCATCAAAACAATTTAAAGTTTTTTATACGTTCAATGGAATTATAAGACCAATGAACCATGTCAGTCTGTCCGTCGGTCTGTTTGTCTGTCTGTCGACACCTGGGTGCACTTCTTTGTACGGACGAGTGTTCGGTTATCCCTCGATGGATTTTGTTTTCCTTTGGCACATAGACATAACATATATTGGAGACGGGCAGAGGCGTTTTAGTTGAAAAAATCTTTAGAATGGTAATATTGGCAAATTTTCGAAAAATTGTGAAATGGGGACTAGAGAATGGCGTTTTGAGAAAACGATATGAGAAAGACGTTATGAGAAAGACGTTGTGAGTAAGACGTTGCAAGTAAGACGTTGTGAGAAAGACGTTGTGAGAAAGGCATTGTGATAAAGACGTTCCTTCGACGGATTCTAATTTAATTTTATATGTTTTTCAATTTTCAACTGCGGTTAAAGTAGCGGAGGACTTAATCAATTTCACTGATCTACTTGTTTAAAATCAAGACAATGTATTCGATAGAATCGTCAACACCAAATATATCCTTTAACGTTGTCTTTTCAAGTCAATTTACCCATTATATACATTATATACATTGATCATAATTATTCAGCTACTGATTGGTTAAATATTCTTGAAAAATTTAACCAAAGTCCAATTGTATAAAAAAAAGAGAGTCCAAAACTGATTGTGAGGTCTATGCTCTATTGGCCACAGATTATACAAGAGCCATCTAAAAATGACATTGGCTTGTCCTTAATAGTCCAGCTTGTCGTATAGACTTCTATTCTACTTCTCACGTAAACAATGTAGAAACAGAAGCACATTGTTCTATAGACTTCTAAGGGTCTGGTCACATCTAAAGAGATCGTCTAGTTTTTTTTTCTGTATATAAGAAGCATGTTTGACAATGTATTCCTTATGGAAAACCCAAAAATGCGATTTGCGTTTAGGAGGCGTTTAGAGTTCCCCGAAGCAAAACATTGGACTCCATTGTTATGAAAAAAACCCTCGGCTAAGACTTCCAATATGCCCAAGCCCTATAATACAAGACTATTGTGGTTATAAGGTGTAGATCTCAATATTATGTTGTTTATTGACTACGGTGTAAACATGAGTCGTCTGGGAATGACCACTAGTCTGTCCATAATAGCTCGTCAATTAAAGAGTTCTCAAGGCACCAAAATCACTGATATATTAGAGAGGAACATAATTTTACATTTTAGCTCGACCCTGGAATTGTTGCAAAATGTTATAAAGTGTATATAAGAAACTATAGTAAATCAAAGTTTTGATATAAAAGTTTGATATGCCCAATAGGGGTTTGGCCTGAAGAGAACACTGTCAAAATTTGGTATCGAAACAATGAATTATGGTAAAGATACACTCGATTGATCGGGGCTCATGTGATTACTAGACCAAGCTTTACTGTGTCTTGGTACTTGAAAAAGATTTGTGCATGTTTATGAGTCACCAAACCGCCGTACTAAAAGTAAGATAATGGGCGGATTGCAAGGGAAAGGGTTTTATTCTCAGGAAAATATCATTCAAAATTTATAAAAATGTGAGAAGATAATTAGTAATTAAATAAACGTGTATATTGAAGTAATGTTGATCCTTTATATCTTATTTCCTTCTTTCGTTCTTTCGTTCTTTCGTTCTTTCTTTCTTTCTTTCTTTCTTTCGATCTCACTCTCTTGTTTTTTTTTTTCTTCAATGATCATACGAGATTGTTTATTTGCTATTTAACCTATCTCTACCGATTATGTTTATTTTAGTTTTCACGATTTCATAACGTGACTTCGAAGTTTATCTAACCAAATGTAGCATATACAATAGCCAAGGGTCGCGCACTTAGATAACTCGCTATAAATAAATTTGACGCTTATAAATGCAACCTAATAATAAATACACAATCGGGCTCTTAAATTGCTGGCGTTTGAATTAATATGGGGTGAGGGGTTAGGTAAAGAGAGAGCCATTTTTGGTTAGTTACCATCACTCTCGAGCAGTATTGTTTGTTTTCGATAAAAAAAACTCAATTTCTAATATGATGTGGCGGAGTGAAAAGTTCAGAGCTAT
Organism: Hydroides elegans; assembly: GCA_001703475.1. Classification (NCBI taxonomy): domain Eukaryota; kingdom Metazoa; phylum Annelida; class Polychaeta; order Sabellida; family Serpulidae; genus Hydroides; species Hydroides elegans. The sequence goes on from LQRL01157345.1 coordinate 16,284, forward strand.
TAAATCAATTTTAGGAAATATTTGTGTTCATAACATTTACGTGAAACCAAAGTAATGTTGAAATTTGTGGTTAATTTACCCATATCGATATTTGATAGCAATAACCTTTACATCGTCAAGTGGATGGAAGGTTTTTCAGTTTAAAATAACATGTAAATAATTGGTAACAAGTTGACTTTTCGAAGTTTAAGAAATCAAAATCAAAGTTAATCACGTTTTGATTTGTCGTGCTTAGTACATACATATTTTTAATGATCAACCAACGAAACAAAAACGTTGATGATTGAATGGAAGGTCCATATAGTATTGTAATACAAGAAGATTGCATTGGATCACATGACCTATGATCAACGGCATATAACCAAATCGCCGCCTTTGTTCTTCTGTAAATCCGCCCAAATCATCACATATGATTTAATTTCCTATTTTCCTTCTCGTCAACAGGAGGAAATGCCAACCACGACCACCCAAAACAGCACCGACTCCAGCGATTCCAAACCATCTACCATAGCAACCGCCTCGGCCATCAAACTCGAACCCACCTCCTCCACCCCATCCACCTCCCAAACCCCATCACGTGACGTGAAACCCTCCATCTCCGTTGCACCCCCCATCATCATCGCCCCGCAACGCCACCATCATGCCTCCATAGCAACCCATAGCAACCATCCTGCGTTCACATCTGCCGCCGTGGCAGCCAGCGTGGCGTCTGCAGCCGTGCGAAGCGAGATGCTACAACAACAGCATCAACTTCCGGTCGTGACGTCACATTCGTTAGCGCTGAGTCAGCATATTGAGATGATGTCGCTTAACGCAGTAGCGGCCGCGGCTGGGGGTCCTGGAGGTGGTGGCCTTAGTTACCCAGGGATTCCACCACCGCCACCGCCTTTGCCGGCACATAGCAGTATTGGAGGGGGATCCCTTTGTGGTGGCCAGAATAGCAGCATATCACATCAGCATCAAGCGGCAATGGGTAGTTCACAACAGCATATCGGTGGAAGTGGAGACTTTGGTATACCCGGAAATCGGGCGGGTGTGGGGTCCACAGGACAGTATGATGACATGCAGCATGGCGTCCCACAAGACATGCGCACAACATATCCGACACCCGCGCAAATGGGTCTATCCCAATTGGCGCGACGCCGTAGCAACGTACCGGCACCACTCGATCCGCTGAGTTTGAATATGGTGTCTCAGGACAACTCGGCACTGAACAGTCCCGGTCCCGCGAGCTGCGGTGGAGCACCGAGTAGTCATCCTGCCACACCATCACACCCGATGACACCTAGTCACCCGCAGACCCCATCGCACCCGCACACACCCCATGCTGTGGGTGCGGGGGGTCATCGCACCCTACCGGCGGGTCACCCGCACACACCAGTGGCCGCACATGCGCAAACGCCCATCGCACACCCGCACACCCCTGGCCTACCATACACACCCTCCCTTGCCCAAACACCGGGCCATCCACTGACACCCCACACACCCCACACACCCTCTCATCCATGCACCCCGGGACATACACAAGCACAACAACACTTTCAGTTCCCCCCTGTGGCACCATCACAGCAAAGTGAGCAGTTTAATGACTATTCACAGCAAGGACAGGGGCAACAGGGACAAAGTGGTGCGGGTTATTCGACGCCGGGCGGACCACAAACCCCGCATTTACAACAACAACAACAGCAGCAACATATACAGCAGATGCAGCAGCAAGCCCAGCAGGAAGAGGTGAGGGATTAATGATATTTTAATAGAAACTTAACAATATAAATATACCTGTAGACAATAAGGCGGGTATTGGTCAACTCTTGCATATTTTAAAGAAAATTTATGACTAGCAAAAATGGCGGACCGAGCCTTTAGAGCCCCTGAGGGGGGAGGTGTATACACCAAGTATTTTCCGAGGAGGGTGATGGCGGGTCTTTCCGCAGAGCACTTTCAACCCCACTCGCAGGTAATTGAAGGACTGTTAGTGTGTTAAAACATAACCCTTACACTACAGGTTTCAATTATTGCTTTCTTTTTCAATTAGCTGGCATTGAGGCGTCTCCTTTTGAAAAAAAATTATAGCTTTTTGTATGATCATATGATTCGTTCAACCTGACAACAACCGAGACCCTTTCTTTCACCTTAAGGTATGGCTCTTGTCCACTTTCATAACCATACGAGTGTCTCAAATGCATTGCAGCTGATCTAAGTATCTCCCAATATTTGCATACAATAACTGGTCAGATATCACGAAAGGAAAGACAATGTTCCCACCTACGCCGCTTCGCTTTTAGAAACTCCTCTTGACGTTATCACCAATACAAGACACTTTCCTGTTGTTTAGGTCCGGGGGTCAACAAATATACCTTGCCCACCTACACAGTATAGCCATTATATTATTATTGTAACTGCAATTCATTTTCATGAAAACATCCTTGTATGATAATGGTATCATGGGTATGTTTCTATGATATCATATATTATGCTCAAATCAAAATATTTTTAATACAATTATTATTTTCTCACCTTTTGACCGTTCCTTTAAAAAAGAAGTCATTTTTGGCCCGGAAAAAAAGCCGTTCCGTCTTGAAGCAATAGTGCAAGGATACGTTTTGGCCGCCATTAATATTATGATGCGTGTTGCCATAACATCGTAATAGAATAAAGAATCGGAAAGACTCATTAAGACTCATTAGGTCATTGATATGTATCTATGGTTTCATTCTTATTGTCTACCTTTATATATATACCTTACATTGCAATTAAAAAAAAAAAAAGTCGCATTTTTTCTTTGATTTTATATCATTTAACAAGTATAAACAGCTTTCCTTGCTAAGACAGACAAGAGGAAAGATTTGGCCGATTTGAAATTACCCTATTTATAAAATTTATTTTAATCTCATACCCATACTTGCCATTTATTTATGTTTTTAAAGATAGAATTCTACATGTATTTCAATGTCTCTGCCTTTAAATGACCGACCGTGACTCGTTATTATTTTGCAACAGAACCATTTTTCCATCATTTCAATTAGCCTATAGATGTAAACGCGGTCGTCGTGCGTTTTGGCCTTTGTTGCAAATTGTCGAGGGACAGTTTGGTTTACAGTATTTAAAATAAATAAGTTGGCAGAGTTTATAAGCAAACATTGGTTTTGACAGGAGGCCTCAGTTAAAATTATCAAACAAATTAAAAGAGTTATTTCTGTTAATCATTTGGAGCGCGGAAACTCAGTACATAACATTTATCATTCATATAGGATATATGCATTTGAATCGCATGTAAATTTTAAGCGTATATTATAAATATATATAATAATATATAATTGTGTACTTTTTAAACAAATTGTCATGTCACATTTGTTGGATAGTTGAATTGAATCGAAAATTGAATCGAAAATAAAATCCATAGAAA
>LQRL01157363.1:748-12894 GCA_001703475.1 Hydroides elegans
ATATGGCGTTAGCTAGCATGTTGACTGGGAGTACATTGGCGAAAAGCGATAAAGTTAAAAATGAGTATAGACTCTATTCTGTTGCGTAACCGGACTTGGAATTTGGTTATAAAAGGTGCTAGTGATGTCAACTAAAACAGCATACACATATTTCACTCCGAATTCAGATTCGGGTAGGGTCTGATCGTGTTTTGATTCCTTTGCGATAATTATACTGATAATAAAATAATTTAACAAAATAGTCTAGTCTAGGGTTAACAGAATAAACAAACCCATGTTGCGATCAGTATAATATACAGTCAACACAACTCCTAACCTAAATATCGATAGCAATTTCTTTCGTTTCAAAAGTTTCGTTTACTCGTTTGCGTTTTCTCGTTTACGCGTTTCTCGTTTACGCCGTTTACGCGTTTAGCCGTTTAGGCGTTTAGCCGTTTAGGCGTTTAGCCGTTTAGCCGTTTAGGCATGCTGTTCTGTGTTGTATGTCGACAGATACAATATCATATGAATAATATTATGCAAACATGTACAATATGTTGCATTTCCTTTTTGATATAACCATTGTGATTTACCAATGTGTTGATCAATTATGTCTCGTTGTACAAAGTGATTCAATACTTGATTTCACTCCTTATTTGATATACAATGTATGGAATTAGATCTGGGGTCAATACATAATATTGAAATAAATACTTTGCAATCATTTTTGTGACCGCTTTAAGAGCTTATGAATAATATCATACATTCTTTGTCGGGTTACAAATGGTGTGTGCGCATAGTTTAAATGCATTTTAAATATTATTGCTGTGATTTGCAATGTATTTCACGGATTTATGAATATAGATTTAAGGCATTTTTTTCAGGAATCTCCTGAATTTCTGCAGTAGATCACCCATCTTCTTTCACATGAATAACAGATTTGCGCAGCTCCAATGATAGTCGAGGAATATTGAAGTATGAATAAATGACAGCATGCCTTTCCTTTTATACCCCCACAGCAGCTATCGGTCATCGTTTGGCCGTTTAGGCGTTTAGCCGTTTTGCCGTTTAGCCGTTTAGTCGTTTGGAAAGTTTCGTTTAGCCGTTTGAAAAGTTTCGTTTACGCGTTTGGGTTGCATCGTTTAGCCGTTTGAGTTGTAAGGTTAGGAGTTGTGTTGACTGTACGTACTGAGCTACTCAAGTCTACCATTCAAAAGGACAGTCTTCAAATCTTAATATTCGACACCATGCACTCACCCGTTCAATGAGTAAGCAGTAATGATCAGACCACTTAAGTTGCCGTGAGATAATATAAACAAAATATACCAGTTGGCATACTCAACATATGTTCATAAATTTAACCTTTTCAAGCATGCTACCATAAGAAAACAGTAACATAAAAATTAACCCCCGATAAAAAATCTGGATTTTGCATAATTTTCGAAGGCCTGGTTAGAATCCCATTTAATAAAGCAATAGTAGAAGTAGTTAAAGGTAATTAAGATTCTGATGTTTTTGAAATATTTTTCTCAATATTATTAAGTCATGAATGCGGAAATTCCAGAATATGACACTTTCTGATTAAATGTAGTAAACATATATTAGGTTTTTTTTTACTTGGTGGACATCCAAATAACTACGTTTTGCAATATTGTTATATTTATCCATAACACTATGATAGTGTTTGATTACAATTACGCTCCAGGTTTTATGTGTGTTTGTGCTAGAATAATTAACAATAAAATGAATTGAAGACTAGACGTTTTAACCACTTAATCACCTTAAATTATATACATGTATTTTCTTTGTATGACCATATCTCAATGATTTTACTATGCATATGCTTCATATTTATACAGTTTATATATAAGTCATTTGTAAACGTAATGTACTTCTAAAATTAACATTTTTAACATTAATTTTCATTAAAAATGCTCACATTCAACAGCAAATATTAACATTTATAATACTGCTTATTCCACTTTTTCGCCGGTGTATTTTTTTCTGCAAGTGGCATTGTATACAATGACATATGAAGCGTCTTATTGACCTTTATAGTCTATAGATGTCAAAAGGTATACTTAACCTTATGCATTATGGTGAGAAGTCTACTAGATCTATTCTTTTTAGTGAAGCTTGATTGGTCTTTTGGTTATGTGGTGTATCGACCTCATGCATTAAGGTGAGAAGTCTATTGATCTAGACTCTATTATCATACTTTAATGAATAGATTCTTAGTACTGGACCCCGTCTAAGCAATATTGACACATATTTCTTTTAATCAATTTGCGGTGTTGGTGTTGAATAAAAATAAAGTAGAACAAAGAAGCTAGCAAAAGCGGCGGAGAAGCAAACACAAAAGATGCAAAGAATAGAATAACAAGCAGCCCGAAATAGGGAAAAGGAATTGGCGAAAGGACAAGCACAGTCTAAAAAGAAGCAAAAGGCTGAAGAAAAGAAGCAAAAAGCTGAAAAAAAGAAGCAAACATAGGCATCAGAGATGCAAAGCCCCCAGCCTATGCAAAACATTCTTTATCACGAATATTTGTCGATTATAAGAAGCAGGTAAAAAGAAATATCTTTCTCACGACTTTCTTACAACGTCTTTCTCAAAACGTCTTTCTCACAACGTCTTTCTCACAATCTCTTTCTCACCACGTCGTTCTCACAACGTCTTTCTCACAACGTCTTTCTCACAACGTCTTTCTCAAACCGTTGACCTTACATAATCATTCACACAACGTAGTCCTCACAACGTCACAATATACGCGTAATCTTTCTGTGCTATACATAGATCTCAAAATATGTCAAATTCGACTAAGCTCAAACCCACGTAATTTCGCAATTTGCGCTCGATCAAACTGAAACATCGACGTTGCACATCTGCAATATATATTCGTCAACTGTGTGAAGTTTCACAACCCTAGGACAGACGCTTTATACCACAGTGCCGCGGACAAAGTGTTGTATAAATATCCCCAAAATATCTCAAATTCGTCTAAGTTCAAACCCCCGTAATTTAGACAATTTTTGGTCGATCAAAATGAAACCTCAACGTTGCACATCCGCAATATATATTAGTCCTCTGTGTAAAGTTTCAGAACCCTAGGACAGAGGCTTTATACCAAAGTGTCGCGGACAAAGTGTTGTATAAATATCCCAAAATATCTCAAATTCGTCTAAGTTCAAACCCCCGTTATTTCGCAATTTTTGATCGATCAAACTGAAATTTCGACGTTGCACATCTGCAATATATATTTTTTCACTGTGTTAAGTTTCAGAACCCTAGGTCAAAGGCTTCATACCAAAATGCCGCGGACAAACAACTGCATCTCAAATGTTAACAGACGGACGGACGGACAGACGGACTTGGGTATAGCAATAGCCCTCAGCCAAATTGGTTGGCTGGGGGCTAAAAAGCTGAAGAAAAGAAGCTTAAAAAACCGGACAATATATTACCGATCAATTCAGTTACATATGGCAGAAAAGAAGATGATATTTGCGTGACATGCTCTTCTAGGACAACCGAAAATGAAACGATTCCGTGTATGCCGTGCGAAACGAGATTTCATATGCCTTGCGTGAATGAACTTTCACTCGTTCAGAATGTAGGTCGAAATAAAATTTCATATGCGTTATTTCTAAGAGACCTACAGTATTAAATAAGATTATCCGTATATTAGAAGTTATGTGTGAAGTATTAAGCTATCTAGTCAAGTTTTAATCAATTAACATTTTATTTGATCGAGAGGATAATCCGTATGCATTTTTGTCATAGGAGTGTGAAATATGATTCAAATAATATGTATATTCGGCATTACGGCGAAAAAGTGAATGACTGAATTTAAGTCATACCTTAGAATGTGCTAAGATTTTATGTTTATTTCCATATCATATCTTTAAGAAACTGTTATAATATTATTAAGAAATGATTTATGTATGAACTGTGAAAATTTCAAGGTTTTATGATGGGATCCGAATTCGAATAAAATTGATACATGAAAATCATGGCGATTAAGTGGTAAAAACTTCTATACCAAAATCTTTTTGTAAAAAGGCATTACAACACATCAGCTTGTGTTCGCCCACATAAATTTATACGATTATTGTGACAATTAACGCCACAGAAAAAAACAAGTGCCCTTTTTATGGCCACATTCAAAATATACCTTTAAAGGTTTTAATCAATCAATTAAACCGACGCGGAAACTTTAGTAAAACATGGTTTATGTGTAAAAATTAAAAACGCAATCGGCACAGTCACGACATAACGATGTCAATTGGACCTCTATACCTAAGGTCCTAATTATGTCCTATGTTGAATTGCGTTCTCAAACCTTCAATCCTACTTCCGAAAATACGTTCGTTTTCGTAATTTAACGACATTGGTGCGATGTCTCACCTCATCAATCACCCAGAGGTTCTATTCACGCCGAGACGTCGGGACGTAAAACTTCGTCATAAGGATAAGGTGATTTGAGCAGAATGTGAAAACGGGATTTATTTGAGACCTTGAAAAAGTTATTCATGTTATACATGTATGTATATGAGTAAGTTATGTAAAGCGAACAAATGAGTTAATTAATAAATATATGTGGTGCATATCTTAACATATCGATCAGCATATCTATTGGATCGTGTATACTCACATATCATGCTCATATTCATGTACATGTATATATTTCCTATACGAACTGTCACGTATAGGGTCGATAAATTTGATTCACCATTATGAATGCGCATTGGATCAGCATAGACTATCCGTGTAAACAAAGGTGACATTTCGGGTGAACGAGTCAGCTAATATGCCAAAAACAAGGATAAAATAATTCCGAGTTATAGGGGGAGAAAGTGAAAACAGGAAACGGTAAATTACTAAGATGGGTGTACCGACGGGAGCGGAATTGGAAAACAGGGATTGCAATGAGATTAATGATCATTTGAAGGTATGGTGAGAGTTCAGTTTATTGATAAGTTCACATAGAACAGATTGATTATTGATAATTGATAATTGATTATTCATGAATAAAAATATGACAGTCATGTTTACGAAATAAAGCCCTTTGTCTTTAAGCTTCAAATTGATGCGTCCCTGTAAATTATTGAGATAGATACTACGCATACATGGCGCGAATTCAAAGTAAATAAAAATCAATTCACATAAAACGGTATCAATATTAATGGTTGTCACTGCTATAAGATCTAAACTCATTCATATCGATTTTAAGATTATAGCATACACGTTTATGAATTTCCAAGTGTATAGTTAACCATGAAGTTTAGTTCAAATTCTTATTGAACCCCTGCTTATCCGCTTGACAAGAGCATCCGCACCTCGTCGCTTCTGAATGTGATGCCATAAGGTCGTTCTTATTTGTGCTCACGTGAAAGTTTTCCGGACATCGGATCCTTTTACGCCTCGGCGTCGGACAATCGCCCTTCTTACAGCCGAGTTTGTTGCAGCGTCGTAACGACTTTGCTCATTCGTCCATGGCGAAAAAGAATGTCCGGAGAACGTTTATATTGGTCTAAACTAATGCCTACTCGACGGTGCTCGACGCCTTGCCGAGTGGCTATCGTCATAACATAATATAAATGCATAAAGGTTATAACGCTGATGATTATAAATCATATCTTTTCGTCGAAATTCAGGTATCCTTCGAGGACGTATTGGCCGAGCCGGACGGTGCCCATTCTCAGGATTGCACCTGGCAACTTTCATACAGGTGAGTAAAGAAATGCCAAGCGGAGTAGAGGGTAACTTAAAATTCGACTCGTGTCATTAAGCGAGAATATACGAAAGAAACTAATAGCCGGTTGCAGTTCACGGTGTTAGCACCAAATTGGTGTTGGGCATTCTAGTAATATGCGTGGTTCTCACCAGGTGATATATTTTTCTACACAATAACGTGTGAATACTGTTGATATTAATTGACTTAACATCAAAGTCATTGTTAAAATACCTGTTTATTTCATCTGGAAGGAAAATAAAGCAGCGCTCAAGCATGACTCAAGCGGTGCTTGGTGCAAATACCATGAACTGCAACCAGTAACATATGTAGCTCTGAGGTAATAAGTTACGGTCAATAGTAGCATATGCAAGCTATTTTTTTTCAGACATTTATTATAAATATTATCCGCATGATTTCCCGTTTTCTGTGTGTTTTTTTTTTTCATATATAATTCCATATTAATTTCCCCAACAGATGCTTCAACGGAGGCAAGACCTCCTGCTATAAACTCCTCGCTCTTCTCTGCGGCTGCTGGCTAGCCCTCTTCTGGGGCTGCGAGTTCGCTTGTATCACTTTCTGCCATGTCTGGTACTTCACGCCTGGTCTGCGCGGGTTCGCCATTAATTGTGGATGCTGTCAGAAGCTTTGGGGTACTTGTTTGCAGTGCTTCCTCGCGCCTATATGTGAAACGGCCGGACTATGTCTTAGTAGGATAGGACTTGAAAAGACTGAAATGAAATCGACAGCGTAGAGTTTTGGAATGATTTGAGCAGTCTAGCAAATAAATAGTAAAGATAGAATAACCAAAAACAAAACAAAACCAAAAACATATGATTTCGGGTTTCGTTCATAATCGAATTTATTTCGTGTAACTTTATAGTATGCAAAGTGTATTATTTTACAGATTGTATATTTGACTTCCTTAAATAGATTGGTTATATTGTGTTACTATTAGTAATTTTGATCTATATATGTAAAATGAGAAATACAATTTCGGGCAAAGCTGTCATTGACTGAATTCGGTATAAAGTTAAATAATTAGAATTATCTCATGACGTTTGTCTAAAGTATTATCTCGGTACTTGGTATAAACCGATAACTTGAAATTTATGTATTAAGCGTGCTTATTGCGCTTTCTGGTCAGTTCGTACCTTTACAACTTCGTACCTTTCAACTTTCGTACCTTTTTGGTCAGTTCGTACCTTCGGTGTTTTGGTCACTTCGTACCATTTTGGTCACTTCGTACCTTTTTTGGTCATTTCGTACCTTTTTCAATTATTGTCATTTTTCACCTAAAATTGATATCCAAATGATTGTTTAAATGTTGTTTTGTTGGTTTATTTTAATTTATCATATGTTTAAAATTTAGATTTAAGTGATAAGTAGTTAAATATATATATATGTAACTATTACTAAGCTTATTAAACAATATAGACAACTATGCGTCGCAATTTATATTATTTGATTTGTATCCAAGTTTCTTATTTTTAAATTAAAAATAATTAGAGTCCCTTAACTCAGGGACAGCCAATGAGTCTCCCTTAAATTGAGTGAGCAATATCACTTGAGTGGATCATTTCACTCAACGATCAACTCAAGGATTAACTCGGGAAAAAATCAACTCCATATGCAACCTGAGTCAGCAGTGCCAAACAACGTTAATCCTTTAATTGCATTTCAGAATTTTGACGAAGACCGTAATTTTATTATTTATGAGTGAGGAAAAATTCAAGTAACCAATGCTTTATATTTTTCATAATTATTTGTCTTCATTTCATCAGCATATAAACATCTTTAACTAATGTTCAGTCAAAAATTTTCTAAAGTTCCTCCAATTTAATAAAAAAAACTTGGTATTTGTTTCCTCCAATATTAAAAAAAAATCTTAACAATAAATAATTTAATTCAAATCACTTACAGATATATTATTATAAAAAGGTACGAAGTGACTAATTCAAAAGGTACGAACTGACCAAAATAAAAGGTACGAACTGACCAAAATGGTACGAAGTTGTAAAGGTACGAAGTTGTAAAGGTACGAACTGACCAGTTACCCACGAAAATAGGACGCACAGATAATGATATTTGCGTTTGATGAACGCAAGCTTTATCAGATGACAATTTCTCTGATTCATTGCTAAAAGTCCTTATGAGGTCAGATGTGAAGGTCGCCACGGAAAGTTAATTGCATAATTACGTCTGCAAAAAATGTTGAAACAGACGTATTAATGACGTTTCGCCTACCAATTTTTCCTGCCGCGCTGTTATTTTCCGTGTTGATTGTTTGACTTTGACCGACGAATTATTGACTCTTCACGTTGCGTATCCATTGTTTGTTTGGTGGAATTCTGACTGCTTATTTGGTGGAAAGTGAAAGGGAATAGGTTGGAAATTGAAGGTGATCTTTCTCAAATATGACAAGATGGCAATCTTCGTTGTATGTCTATAAGGTCAAAGGGCTCTGGGGTTATAAACCTCAACTTCACATATTACGTTTCGAATTGCAATTCATAATTCTCCTCCTATAGTTTGTAGCACCTTATCAAAAGAAGAGCTACTTGAAGTTCAAACTTGACAAAGAATACTGGTAATCTTAACTCTCTGTGCTAAAATCTTCAACATTCTTATAGAAAATCATCAAATGTTCCAAGGAAAAGCATGTATACCCTTTTGTTAGGCGATTTGTCATCTGTTTCAAACTGTAAGAATAAGTTTCAGGATTTTTTCCGAACCAACCGTTTCCCCTAAAAAGATTAATCTTCGGCCCAAACCTCTCACCTCGTAACCAGGTTGCGCGATGATCTAGAGAGAAGAATTGATGAGCGCTCAGTGAAGCAAAAACTCGTTAGTGGCGAGGAGATGAGGAGAGGTGGTATCTTCGGTATCCGGTCAAAAAGTCCCCGGACATAAAGTCCCCGGACATAAAGTCCCCAAATTGGTCAACATAGGACATAAAGTAAAATAAAATGCTAATTTCCCAATTATTTTTTGATATCACGATCAATTATCATTTAAAACTATATAATTTCAGATATGCATTAAATAAAAATGAAAATAAATGTTTCTAAATTATATTTTTACCCGGGGACTTTATGTCCTATGTTGACCAATTTGGGGACTTTATGTCCGGGGACTTTATGTCCGGGGACTTTATGTCCGGGGACTTTTTGACCTGGATTCGGTATCTTCAGCTCATTTGGCCTGAGCTGCCAAATCGGGCATGCAGAGTGTTGGTTTAACCGCCTGGTGGTAGTAGTGAGCTAATGAACATCGTGGCATATAATGGTGTTCGCATTTGTTGGTTAAAATGTGTGCCATTGTTTCTTTCATTGAAAATGTTCAAAAATAAGATTTTAAATGATACAGTTGCTAATGAAACTGATTTGTTATTCACCAGAACTTTGCTAAAACGAAAAATGCGTCCATGTTACTGTCTATTCTCCATAGAATTCTCCATAGATTTGACGAGTTCGGACAAAAGTTGGGTTGAAGTTGTATAGTTGGGTTCACATGGGTCAGCAGGTTACTTGTCAGTGTAAGGCCATTGAGGACTTTGCATCTGTATACTTATTATAAGATATGTGATCCCTGGAAATCATGTCCAAAGACGTGCTAATATAATTTGGTACTTTCTTATGAAAATGCTCTATTGAAACAAACGGTAACACCAGCTAGCTCACAACCTGCCTCCACGATGTAGGTCATAATCATCAGACAAAGATACCACTGATTACAAAGAGTGTTAATGTTACAAAGGGAAAGTAACACTTGGGTTATAAAGCACATCTCCACTCAATTTACGAGCTCTCACATTTGTTATTACAGCTTTTGTTGGAAGACACAATGTTTATTTCTGAAGGACTTCCCAATACTGTGGTATTGCTAATTGAATGAAGGGCGGTGCAAAAAGGTGCTAACCCAATAAAGAATAACTTCGCTATAATACCACCAGTGAGAAAGTTGATCCGGCAAAAATTTCAAGGTTATTTTGACTGGATGACTTTGTAAAAAAAGTTTGTATATTTGTTAAAATACGAGACAAATCTCGAATTAGCTTTTCTATATGATAATGTGATTATGCATTTAACAAATGGTTGATTTTGCTACGGTAAAACCCACTTCTAATTGGAGAACTGTACGAATAAGCGAATATTTTGATACGAATAAAGGAAAAATTGATACGAATAAACCAATAAACGAATTCGATACGAATAAACGAATTTGATGAAAAATAAACTGATTTGATGCAAATAAACGAATTTGATAGGACAATGCATATCTAACGTGTGAATAAGTAATAGTTAACCAATAAACGTGTTTGATACAAATAAACGAAAAAAAATATATACAAATAAACGAATAAACGAATTTGATACGAATAGACGCATTTGAAACGAATAAACGCATTTGATACGAATAAACGAATTTGATGCGAATAAACGAATTTGATACGAATAAGCGAATTCTATACACATAAACGAATAAACGAGAAACGAATAAATGAAAAAATCGATACGCATAAACGCAAATTTTGAATCGAAATATTGTGCTCACGATAGTCTGATTGAAAGTGGCTTTTACTATATATGACTATATTTGACAAAAAGTTGGGTAATATAACATATTCAATTTGCAATGTACTAACTACTTTAATGAGTGAGCGACTTCAAGGAAAGGAACTGATTCATTTATGAAATTAAAAGGGTCCCTGTTGACCTTTAATATTTAAACTAAAAACGCATCTGGCACTCAAGGTGGTCTAGGATTTAATCGCAATTGTCATGAACATTAGAAGCAATTATTATTTCATAAACAAAACTGGATAAGTAATAGTTTTATCATAATTGTATTATTATAAAGAATTTCCAAAATAACAATCTATGGAAAACTGAAGTAATTAAATGGGTTGAATGCTAAATGACACTTTAAAGATAATGTTTTTGAGAATAAAACACAGAATGATTCGGTTGTTTAAATTGCGATGTTGTCTCAATCAATCTCATTGCACAATTCTAAATCGAATAAGCTGCTGCCCATACCATGTTCCATTTAAACTTTGAGAGGGAACTAAAAAACGATTGCGACACATGAATGAATTCATGGTTGTGACATTGTTACACAATAACCATTTTCTCAAAACAGAAACACATGCGCTTTTATGTAGTTATATTCATAAACCGAACACTGCATTTGCTCATAGACAAATTGTCACGCATATATGTTTCATATTTGCTATAAATAACCTAATACAATTAACATACAAAACACATAATTGCGTTTTATTGAGACACATTATCTTTTTTGCATGGAATGCTCGACATAAAGGTAAATTAGAAATTACATAGTTGACTGAGCAACATATTGTTTGTGGTTGCCTCGCACAAACTAGAGCAGTTAGATATCTAGAGATCTATTGCCCTATCTTCAACCGTTGAATAAGACTCTCACCTATGCCTACGATGAAAGTTGCTTTCATACAGCCCTAGACAGGCCTACATCTACATTGATACAATGTTTTAGCATCTCCTCGTTCCCTCCACTCACCTTCTGTATTATTAGCTGCCAGTTGCATTATATATATTTTTCTTCTCACTCAAATGAGGATAAGAGTTAACAATTGTGCTCTCTAATGATCATTGTTATATCGAGGGCAGCGTATCAATAGATGGACAGATGTGCAACATAATCATTTGTAAAATTCTAATTTTGAAGTTTGTTTAGTTGCATTAAAACAGTGGGAATATAGTTCAACGTTTTTCAAAAAAGGAGTTCAATTGGTTTTCGACATACTGATCTCATAATTGGATAACATTGTTTAAAAGGAACATAATAAGAATACTCAATTTGATTCCTACTGCTTATTTGTATTGCCAGGAGAATAATTTTCATTGAACTGTAATTATAACATTGAACAAATAAGTTATTGACATATCACATAATTTAGAATTTCACTGCAGGTATCTGGAATAAATAAAAGTTTTTGAGAAAAAAAATGATGGTGCAATCGCTTTATTAGCTAGATGAAACTCAACATGCATTCCTGAAACAAGTTACACCGCTCGTAGTTACATAACCTGGAGTGATTTTAATGGGTTTTCATCGAATGCGTTAATCCCTTCGATTTCTTAATCAAACCAAACTAGTATACACAGTGCATTGGTCTAAATAGTATAGCAGTTAAATCAGGATATATATGTATGTTTGTATGTTGTATTCATAAATATTAGTTATACCATTATATGCTTAGATAACAAATAAAAGATGCTTCATAGATAATGATTGATTGCCATGGAAACTGCATGAGTAAAATATATCGGGGATAAAACATGTGCGGATATATCTGACCCATCACCTCATTTACAGCAGGATAAATGTAAACTATGTTAATGATTGGCTAATTGAAGGAATACATAGCATTTTCAAATATAAACATTT
>LQRL01157363.1:23326-35018 GCA_001703475.1 Hydroides elegans
TCAATCTAAAATCATTCAATGCCTCTTTTCTCAAAACGTCAATTTCAGACTTAACACATTGTTGCACGGAGCCCTTCAATTTGTAATTATATTATACTCATAAATTATTACAAATAAAGAAATTATCAAAAAAGGCGTTCCTCAAAATGAAAAAAATCTCCAAGCTAGAAAGAATTTCCTCAAAATCTCCCAGTCAGCTGAGATTTGCTGGGGAACACCCTTTGAGGAACAGCTCATGGGGTACTATTCTTTTTAAGAATTATCGATTTCTTTGCATGGTTTATGATTGCAAGAAACTAAATAAGGACACGAACAAAGCATGATTTGGCTGGTGCATCAAGTTATACCTTCAAATGGAATGACGTCCTTCGACGTCAACAAGACGTTGTCATTTGCTTGTACGTCTATTGTGTCGCGAACTTCCGAACTAGGCAATTTGGCAATTAAATCAGACATAATTTTATATGTTTTTACTTGTTGTAGCGGTAAAGGGTGTTTCGACAAATAATGAATTAATGCTCGAGATAAATTAATTTGACATCCCTACGTTTTATGACGTTGCAACAAAGTCCCTGTCACAGAGAATTCACTGAGGGACGGTTCGTGTTAATTCCGGTGCATTGATAATATTGGCAGATATTTTTGTTCCTTCCTGTTCAACTCGGTGGCACCAACAGTCTCCCCGTCCCCCAGATACACACAACAGGAAGTGTGGGTGGTTGAGACAATGCAATCAATTTATGCGTTAATTAGATATCTATGTCCCAGTTATGTTATCTGATATATTGTAGTCCCGACCATATCCGGGTAAGGTACAGTCAAACAAATTTAAGGATATGTTTTGCCAATGAAAACGGCTCATGTATGGATTAGTACGAAACAGTACTCATATAATTATATAGTTTATTTATGGTGATTAATATCTCAGTTTCAAAGCGCTACTTAAATGTTCGTTGTGCTTTTTAAAGCAAGTCGATTTTTTCGGACTTGCCACAATGATACTACATTGGAAAAACGGTGTGCTAGAGAGAAAAGCTCCATATGGCTTTCAATTAGGCCAGAATATTAAATTATTTCCCCTTAAATTTATATTAAGCCACATGTATAAAGCCGCGATGTGTTAATTGTTATCTCGTTAGCACATACATGTAATGTTATAGACAAACTGTATTTTTATCACGGCATAAGACTTAAGTACATCGGCGGATTGTTGTTTCGCATCAGACGCCCAATTAACACAGCTGTTTATCGTTCGTGCGCATGTAGTTCCTTCCAGTGGCTCTTTTAGGCCGCGTTCACGCAAACGAAAAATCTCGGGAAATAGCACAAACCCGATATTTTCGAAAGCCTCATTTGTATAAAGAAACATAACAATTCATCCCCTCTGTTCAAGCAAAAAAAAAATAGGATATTTTTTGCCTGAACGCGCCTTTAGGCTATCCTCTATTATGGCAACATTGGGGTAAGACAACCTTAGGCGTCATAGGAGCGTTGATAATACGTTGTATATGACACCTATGCGTCGTCCGGTGAGCTGAAATCGTATACCTATCCTCGTTTCAAACGGTGTCACTGGACGTCGTGAATATGGTACTTCCACAACGGGGTTTGTAAATGACAATGGATCGAGTGTTGGGAGTTTTGACCGAATGAATCAATATATAAACGTTTTTGGACGTCGCGCATATGTTTGTTGTGACGTCCCAAACTGTATCTTTGCCCATCCGAACACATGGTGCAATTGGTGCGTACACCGGGAAAAATTCATTAACGTCAATCCAAATGCCCGCTATAAACTGCTCACATAAAATCCAATGCACTCTTAATGGATTCACCAATTAATGGACTATTCTCGTGCATTCTATACGTAGTATTGTTTTGTTAGAGTATGTGTAAGTGGAACGTGAACCTGCATCGATGATTGTACCTGAAAAGGTCAACCCAAAAATGAATTATGAGACTTACATTGAATTTCAGAGGCTTCGAAACACAATGCTTCCCTGTACAAAGCAGCCCATAGTTCTCCCCCTACGGATGATAGGCATCGGGACGAAGTGTCGAGTGGCGGTCGGGCAAGTGGCGAAGATAGAGCAAGAGAGCTTATATTATTTTATTTAAGCTCTCTGATAGAGCCAAGAGGTTGTTGAGCGCCTTTCTCAAGGGAAGGAGATTGTGTGAGAAGGGGACGGAGCAAGGTTGTGGCAAGGTTGAAAGTCGGCCTTGGTTTATACTGGAATTTTGATTTTTAGACGGCTGTTTTGAGCATGATTTTTCTTAAGTGATATTGTTGATATACAATTTGCATTTATGTGACTGTATAGTTCACCTAAGTACAAAAGTACGTAACATATAGAACGATATGGTTATATCAGGGCATATATGACATATGCATTCCCTGATATTACCTGACTTTCCTATAGAGTATAAAGGAGCTATAACAATATTATTAATTTTGTGATTTGGTTTCAAAAACAAAATTTTCCCACACCTTTAAAGTGATAGGTGTTATCATGAAATCAAAGTACGAAAACCCGCATTAGTTATTTTTCATCAGTTCGTGATGTCTAATTGGTTTTCGCTTGTTTTGCATCACGTTTTCATGACAATCACAAGTTTTATGTGTAATCCAATATCATGATATGGTGACGTCACGACTTTTTGAAATCCCCCCTGAAGTGAGTGGGGCGTCCATTGAGTATGTAGCTTGACTCGCTTTGGAAGACGGAAATAGAGTGAAAAGCAATTAGGCGTTGCCTTATTGTGTTTTACTTGGGTTGTTTTATTTTAATGCTTGCTGGTCCGATGAAAATAGATAGTCGTATGCGATTTGGCATTATATTCGAGGAAATTAGAAACTGCTTCGATAGACTATGAACAAAATGCCAGTAATATGTATATCAGTAATCATATATCATATCAGTATATCATATCAGTAATATGTGTCAACTCAAGTTATTGTCAGATTGATATTGACATTTTTTTACGTTATATATTTTTCAAATTATGTTACTGGTAACATAATGATATACAACTCTGTATAAAAAGGCAATCATTACAAAAAATGTTGTAAGGCCTTACGAATACCTGCATATGGCCTTTTCAAATCATATATCAAAAGTTTCTTGAAACAATACATTTGGTAAAACTGTAAAAAAAAAACGTATATAGCAAAGAGCCCTGGATATAAATAAAGATAACAATATATAAATTGTACAAAACTGGACCTTCATAATAATAAATCCATTACGCACCCTAGTTTACCCTGCATCGCCCGCAACTGTTTCCACTAAATGACACAACAATGCAATGTCGCCATTGTGCTCTATTTGAGTTGCGCCACTAATTGATATTTATTGACAAATGAGAAACCCATAGCACCGCCCACGCCCTCATATCCTACTCTTTTATCGCTCACTTCCTCTATAAATAGAACCCGAGCGACGTGGTGCGTTTTGGTGACGTCTGAAAAAGCCGCGACGTTATATTGCGTGGCGTAGTTCAACGAACGTTTCTGTGATGTCCATTAAGAGGTTATGACGTCGGGGGTAAACGGTAAGATGCAAAAGAATGCTGACGTTTATGAAGCGTTTCGCTACCTGTTGCTGAGTGGGTAATGGTCATTCCTTTATTGCTGGTTTCCATATGAATATGCTGCTCATTTGCATTTTATGTTGTAATAAAGAATAATGAAAGTTACTATTTGTATGCGATGTTCTTTTAAAGTTTTTGTTTATTGAAAGAGAAATACAAATAGGCAAATTGAAAAAAAACTATTTGAGTTGAAGTAAATTGATCCAATTGACTATTATCTGTCCCCATACATAATCTATTTGGATACCTGATTCACCAGCAACAAAGAGAACTATTCCGTCCCATCTTCTTAATGCCTTGTCTAAATAAGGAGGACGCATCTTTATCTTTTTATATCACGTGTCGAAACTTTCCTTTAACTCTTTGGGGGGGGGGGGTGGCTTTTGTCAGAGTGCTCGGGATATATATTATAGCATAGTCTATTATATATTTGGATCTTGTTTACTCCACGATTATTTCCCATACCTTCCCTCCCCTTCCGGCCCATCACCCGACAACAAAGTTGCTCAATCGGGTCGTTAATTGATCACAGTTCTGTTAGCGCTTGATTTGTCTCGAATTCAGTTCAGGGCTTTGTGTCCCCAACCCTCATTGACTCCAGTATGCAGAGGTGGCCAACAAAAGACCAAATTGTCACTCCATCACCTATGTTTCTGTTAAAAGTGAGATACCGTAGGCAGAATGGATGCGTAATGGTAGTAACAGTAATCTCACTTTAATGAAAAGAAATACAATCAAATAAATTATATTCAGTTGTATGATCTGGTTTACCGTCTAGGTACCAGTCTGCTAAATTTGTGATCCCGGGTAAAGGTTTACAATCAGGGATCACGTGATATCGTGTTCACCTCCGTGCATATAGGTGTCTCATTGCAATTATCTCCTTATTTGTGGAGCATAATTGTTTCAGGTGTCAAAACGCATCCTTGTGATTGACGGGTGGCCTTTATTCAGGTATTGTCTAATTGTGACAGGGTGCTTACTTTTTTTCGGTCAAACCATTTGCATATTGTCATAGACATTTATGATTTGGAAAATGTTGAAAAAGCTTTATTCAGTGCAAATAGGGTGCTGGTTGGTTTAAAAATTATATCACACCCGATTTACATTTATAATATCAGTAAAAAAAATAACTGCTGAACTAACGTGACTTTGGAACAAAACTAATCTGTCACAGGTTTTACCTTCCGTTCTATAATATCCAGGGTCCATTTATCCTTTTCCTGTTTCCAAAGGAATAAAAAACATTGTCTATTCATCCACTATGTTTGGGTTGTTTTAGTGGGTGCTGGGTGCATAAACCGGGTCTGCCACTATGGGAAAAGTATAAAGGAAGTTGTGTCGTAGAAAACAATATGCTTCCTATTTGACTTTACGCATGCTTTTAGACTTAATGTATGGATAGAGCTTGTTTTATTGGAGCCAATTTATTGGTATAATAAAAATCGTTTATATGTTTTAACGAATACTTATATGGTTAATCAATCTATGATTATTAACGAATGTGATTTTAACCCTTATTCATTTACATGTAAGTTCAATTTAACCATATGATTTTACGCTCATGTTACATGTAAACGTATTAATACAACATATAGTCAGAACGATATATTTGATCTTTCACTTTCAAATCACACTCTCATTAATCTCTAGTTCCGAGTAGAATCTCTATGTTTTCCTCCCGCGCAAGCAATAATGCATTTTAAAACTTGAGAATAGTAATGTAATAAAACTGTTTTAGGAAAAGCCTATTTTGTACGTTGCTCAAAAAGCTATGAAGCATGTTTGCTAGTGTCTGATTTCTTCCTGCCCCAAAGATATTTTTCTCACTGTAATGTCAGCATAAACACATTTTCGCTTCTCTTCAAGATGATGCTTAAGTTTATTTACCTATTTGGATCGAGATGTCAAACCTCGAACCAATTCCTCAAAATTGTACATATTTTAGTGTTTTATAACTATTCCATATTATGGTACAGATCCAACCCATCGTGATGAGTCCTTTACTGTAGATTCGAGTTTCTTATCTAATTAGACTACCTGCATCATTTACTCTCAGACCCCATGCTCAATGCTTTTCGAATTTTAACTCGGTAAATATTGTGTTTGTCTAACGAGTCTGCAGAGATCGTGTTTGGCTCAAGGGTGGCCCTGCACCGTACCATTCAATCAAAATAGCAAGGATTTTTTTTTTTCAGAAAATTATTGCATTTACATTTTGTATATCCTACATTTTTACCCGATTTTCAACATTTGGAAATACATCGCCTTTAGTACTGTTCTTTGCAGTTAACAGCTTTGGGCACTGGAATGATAGACCACCTATTACATTATTTTTCATTATAAATTAAATGTAATTGTTTTTTATTGAATAACATTTTGTATTTTTGTAATAAAAGAATAAACAAAGGTCGCTAAGAGCCAAATAATAGAGATGAAAACATATATTTTATGTTGATGGAATACTATCACTTTTAAAGTCAAAAGAAAATACACGACAAACATCATGGATATTATGAATTTACGTGCTATACTCTATTTCCAGTATCCTATTTTTTTAAATCTCCAACAAAACATCTCTCATAATATCACTATCACACAAAATATCAATAAACAAGGCGTAGTGATACATAAGTGAGTTTGGATAAGAGCCCACTGTATGAGTGCGTCATAGGGAGAAAAAAAGCGCAACATTGCTCGTATACGCACACTATACATCTGTTCGTTTATATCCCGAGATATGAAATATAGCGAGGGAGTTTCGATATATTATCAGTCACGTCTGACATGGAACGCTGTAGGAACGTACTCAAAACGGGTCACAAAAATGTGATAGCCTCTTGTAGCAACATCCGGACGTTAAAATTTATTTCTTACTCACACATCTACAACGTAAATAATACGTTGATTTCATACGTATTACCAATAAGATGCTCGATGTATAAATTATATCAGGATCATTATTATTTCATAATTGTTGTAGTGGAACCCCGACCTTGCTTGGGAATATTAGTCAACCTTCAAACCCCTGTAAAGCCCGAATTCTTTAATCGCTTCTTCCGTGCAAGTTATCATTTTAATAATACATCATCAAGGCGTATTCCTATCATAAAAATATACAAACGTTTCTACGACGTCCCTGGACCTCTTACCAAAAGGAATAATTCTTTACGTGCAGCGCCATGTGATTAATTCAACGTTATCTGTCTTAAGTACAGAAAAATACTCATATATTTGCCGACAAAATTGTTTATATTTCTTCAACTGATTCCAGGGACTATTTGGCCTGATTAGACCAAGAATTGAGCTCCTCATTTCGGGAGAATAATGGTATTGTAGATTTGTTATAGACCATTTTTTAATTCAGGTTGCATTTCATTTTTTAAAATATTGCAAATTCATGCATATGCTTAGTGTATTCTATATAGATATATATAAATCGCAACATAGTCGCAAATTTGCATTTGTGGGATAACTATTTTCTTCAAGAATAAGTAAATTATTTGGTTGAAACTCCAATTTATCTATTGAAATCGCAATTTGCAATTTATTACGGATATTTATTCAATGTGCATCGAGGTAGGTAGAACGCAACAATTATTATTTCCTTAATGAACCCGTTTTGCATTTTATACATTGTTAGTGAACCATACGATTTTGTGGACAAAAAGATTTGTTTTCAGAAATTAATGTTTTAAAGTTACATTTAAACATGAATCATGTACGTTGTAATTCAAGCTGCATTTATGTAAAATTAACTCAGGCGTTCATAGTATAATTATGAAAAAATGGTGCTCCATTAAATCATTGTATTAAGGAATTTTTTAATAGGGTTAACTGTAATTGGTGGGCAAACAATTTGAGCTAATGCTAACTTCATTAACAACATAGAATTAGTGAACTTTGAAGTTATGAAATGAATCAAATTCATCAGTTTTGAATAAGTATTTACCTGGTATATACATATGTTTACTTTGATAAGTATATAACTCTACTTCTTAGGTCTTTAGATGAAATGATTATTTCTAAGTAGAGCACAAACGTATAAGCCTCGTATTCAATTCACGGAAGAAATCCGTAAGGAATTTACTTTTAAAATCAATATTATGTTGGTTGCTTTTGCGAATACAAGCGTGCAAGTGATAAACGTAGTGTTGAATTGGTTGTTAGATAACCACTAATCAGTTATGAACCCTACCAATACTATAAACGTATATTATATGAACTTTATGGATGGCCACATGTTCGATATAAGTCAGCAACTCTATGTTGCCCACCCATCAAATATATGTATCCATTCACTTCAAATGAACACACCAATATTGTATCGAGGAACGAGCAGCGGTCTCTAATTAATTACTCACCAATCATAACGACCATTTATCGTGGCTGAAGAATGCTTCGGTTGCCAGGCGTGTAAAGACCATGGTCAGAGCGGCCCCCGTAAATGTTAATTATAACTGACATCGACGAAACAGTTTTGTTGATTTGCGTGCGTCAATCGTTGTCGCGGATGCGTGGATTTACGTAAATGCGAAGGAATATGATGGTTCTATTAAAAATAGAGTTAAATCATATATGTATATAGTTATATCCTGATTGAAATAGCGTTGGTTCACTTTGAAAAAGCAAAATCCAGTAAATAACAGACAGGGAGCGCTAACAGTGTGGCATTTAGGAACAGAACGGGGAGGGGTAAAGTAGGGGGCACCTGCCGTTGGATCCCCTTTAAATCCGGGTTGTCGGTAAATAATATTTCGCAAACTGAATATTAATGAAATAAAATCAACATGTATAAGAGGTATCTTCAGATTGCGCAACTCCTATTGTTTTTACAACAGTTACCATTATCTTAAATCGTGCGCCCATACATGACTTGGCTTAGGAATCGGTGTATCCTATTCTTCTATCGATATAAAAATGGGAAACAAACAGGCACATAGGCTTATTGTGAGTTTATTGCTAGTTTTAAAGTTTTGTTATCTCGGAAAAAATGCAAAACTAAATTAATTTTGTCACATAAATAAAATCTAAACATAGATGCTTGAAATTGAACAAAATAGGTAGATAATCCATTCTCCAAATGTGTATTTGCTATTGGGCTTCAAAGAAATATTGCCACATGTGAGATGCGTAGTTTGACTTGCAACCACCTATGTAATAGAACCTCTTCCTCCTAACCTTTAAATACCAATGCCTATACGCTACTCATAATGGCAATGCAGGTTAATTTGTATTGCTTCGTCTAATTGCCTGTATTTAGCGGAATTATTGACCCAAGAACGGGTTACTGACCCATTTAAACACTTCGATATAATGAAGGTTACATCTTAATATAAATAGTATATTTTCATCGAGCGCGCTTATGCAATTTGCGTGAAAACCGTATATAATTGTTGTTATTGCTTTGAGGATAACCCGAAATCATTACTTTTTGTTAATGTTTACATGTAAGTGTGAAATGTTTTCCCTCGGCAATGTATATTTTATTTGACGTCATGAAATTGCAAGAAGTTGTTCTACTAGAGTTGATATTTTGAGTAAATACCTGATTAGGGCTTTTTTCGCCTTTTTTATTTCTATGTGAAATCGAATTTCAAAACTGAAATTGCCAAAACTTGGCATTTATGTAAATACCAACAATCAGTGCGTAATGCATCAATATGATTTTTGTGAAAATCATTTGAAATTGTCAACACTGCTAAAATACCATTCGAAATTATTGATTTAAGCTCAAACCCTTAGATAGTTTTGCTAAAACCTTTGCGAAAATCCATGCTGATCATGTTATAATACAATGTATATACACATTTATGCACTGACCCTTTAATCACAATTTGGATGGATCAACTGTTATCACTTGCAACTTTGCCATAAATTTTAGCGAAACATGTTAAGTAGACTTAACACATTGTTGCACGGAGCCTTTAAATTATCAAATTGCTCTGACTGTCGCTATTACCTCTGTATATGCCCCTTATCCGGTCAAATAGAGCATAGAACTCTATGATGGAAAAGTAGACTATGAACTTGTAACCAAGATTTTTCGAAATGTGCAGTCGAATTTGCATGTGTGTATCTAGATTTTAAAATAAAAAATAAAACAAAATTTGATATTTAGTCCTTAATTTTACCCGGACTCTTTGTAATCAAGGTAGAATTTTTCTTAGAAAAGCATGTCAAGCTGATGACTATGACTTCTATTCCCTTCAACCTGAACAGTTGTATTGGCAGAGGCCCTGTATACAATAATTGCTGCAAAGTTAGCTTTTCAGAAAATTGCATGTACAATTAAACTCATTTATAAGTTCGACTGCATTGAAAGGGAAATACAAATGATTCTGCAGAATCGGTTTTCGTTTGGAGACAAACAGGAACAAAAGTTGGATAAGGAAACCCGCTAACTGCCCCTGCCCTGGGAACACATATCTCGATGGTCATTCTAGTGCAATTCATTCATCACACTTTCGACCCGGTTTTCTTTCTATGAAATCCCTAAACAATGAAGTTGGTGTTGTTTTCTATTACCTTGGACAAGGTCTGTGCTTGTGCTTGCTTGTTGACGCATCCGCATAGGAAACGGAGTTGCAACAGACCCTAAAAAGACGTCGAGAAAACGTTTCAAAGGAGAAACGTGTTTAAAGAAGACGTGATTGCAACGAATTGTTCTGTTCAATCAGTGACTTTCTTCAGGCTGCTCCGCTCGCATTGTAGCATGACAGTGCTAATGCTAATGACAACGCCGATACTTTGATTTTAATTTTGAATATTTGGAAACGTTTTAACAACGTCCAAGGACTATATACACCTAGTAGCACAATAGTTTGTGTTCGGTTGTTGAAGGGTAACCAGGGTCAGAGCCACAGACGATGACAGCGCCAATTTAGATAAAAACGCGGGAAAACATTGGTTAACGGAAGTGCATGAACTAGAACCTGTTACGATGACTAAGGACAGGGATATTCTGGTATCAACAATGGGAGGGTTGTTCTGTATTAGATAATGAATTCGGTTGTATTGAATCAGGATGTTAAATTTGTTTATAATAATCTATCATGTCTAGATAATTATACGCTATGCTTTGTTTCGTGCTCCACATCCAACGTTGTGTAGCAATCTATTTATCATGTTTCTGTAATATGTTCGAATATCATACTTCTAGTTTGACCATCTTTCAGGGTTTCAGTATTCCCCAAATGTAACCTCCAAATTTAGGTGGAATACTAATATTTGAACATAGGTATGGAGGTCAAGGCACATTGTCACTCCTTTTAACCAAAACATTTTGGTGTACCATAGAAATTTATACGCTTGACATCACGTTTAAGGACAATTTAACCAAAGAATCAATAATACACATGAGTACTAATTTGGTTTAACCCAACCCATCAAATTGATATCCGTAGGCCTGGATCTTGGAGCGAAGACACCATGAAATAGTAGCGACCAAGTGCCATAGTGTTGTTCAGATTAGGGCCGTGTTGCCTTTATCACGCTTTCTCTGAGTGGATCACTAAATCATTGCTTCCTCCCCCTCCCTGACTCCCCTCCTGCCCTTCGCAGACACTGTTGCAACCTGGCAATTACCCAATCCGCGTTAAGACGCATTTGCGACGTTGAATAACGTCGAATATTAACGTTTTGTGACGTCATTAGTTGTTGCGGTCTTTCGTCTCTCCATACTATCTCACCATCTACGGGGCTTGCTAATAGCATATTGCACGAAATAAGTACATTGATGTCAAAAGACATTGGTATTGTGTTGCTGTTGAAGATGTTTCATATTGCATCCCAAAATCAATTAAATGTATCGTTCTTAGTGGTATGTACTATGAAGACTTTGTTGACGTTATCGTGTGTTGTGCGGATGCGAATTCGAACATGAAATTCAACATCAACGCCCCACAGCCCGGGATGTATATTCCCTATATAAAAACAAACGTGACTTTGGCGACGTCACGTCCTTTTTATTACGTCACTCCCAAGTCCCTTGCCAACGTGGGCTTAATCCCTGTTGCCTTCTCTCTTATTTTGCTTCCATACACTGCAATCATAACTAAGGTCTATGTCACATACAGTAAACAAAGTGTTTTCCTCCCCT